>ML218744.1:0-40510 GCA_004785975.1 Popillia japonica
TTTTTTAAGAATTGCATGTTTGAGAAACTTTTATGTGGGACCGCGTATGCTAACGCCATGTCCATTGCCTTTTTAATTAGTATTTCATTACCAAACCTATTAACACATCCAAGCATGCAAGTAGACTTTAAAGATTGCTAAATCGCCAAAAATCACTGACTTGACGGTCAAATACTGTTTCATTTGGTCTTAATTGTATTATTAACCTTCTCTCTCTGAAAGTTATACTAGTTTTCAATACTTTGTTGAATGTAAATTACACTTAAACATTTCGTAATAACAATTAGCTTAGGGTCTACAATTTCTTCCATTTTAAAATTCTGTTAGTTGAATATTTTCCTCTTGTTTATTTACATATGTAACTCGTGCACTAATGAAAATAACACGTGTGAAGATATCATAAAATGTGTATAATTAATTGCAATATCTGTAACGAACGATAAATTGCAACAAATCAAAACTGTGTCGTAGAATGACAAATATCTCGTTTCCTACTTTTTTAAAACTTGTTCCAATTAAACCGAAGTAATTAGTACAATTTTGAAACAATAGAAACCTAGTTTGTGTTTTTTAAGTAACTAGTTTTTCGAGATGTTATTATTATTATGTGCTTGAACTGTTAATTAATTCCTAACAAGAAAATTAAAAGGTATGTTGTTAGTCCAATAAGCATGCACAGATGATAAATACAATATTTCTTTCTGGTAGATAGCGATTGTATAAACCAACAGACTGCTGCTTAGTGGCTTCTGTGTTTTTGGATAGTGCCTAATAGATGTCTTGGAGTATCTATCGAACAATCTCCATAGAAAACGCTCTTTTGAAAAATTCAAAAACTTTTTATGTTTAAGTTTCTGAGGAGGACTCTCCACTACAGCAGTACGACTTTTTTTAAATGAATTCACTTTTACACGAGTTAATTGATCCTATTTTGAAAAGCAAATTTTAATAACAGGTGACATCGTACTATTTCATAATTTAATTATCGATGACGGTGTATGTGTTGTAGCAAGTTTAATAGCTATTTGCGTACATTGAAATCTATGACAAATTTCACATTCCAACCTTGGATGTTTTTCGAAGTTTAAGGTGTTTGCACTTTACAAACAATCTTTCTCGTCCAATGGCATGCACTGGCAATATTTGTATATTTTTACCGTCTATATACCGATCATATTTGAAGATTATTAGCAGATATAAATATGAGTTTTTATGTGCAGTAATTACAATGAAATTAACATAAAACTAATCGTCCAATAATATGGATATTTGTTTTTTAATTTAAGCATGAGAGCACAATCGTATGAAGTCCGATAACGAGGGGTTGGCAAAAAATTTGCTTTTCAATTCTATACTCCTCCTTGCTAGACCCCTTATTCCTGAAATATGGTCTTTTACCCCAAAAAAATATAATTCGATCTTCTATTGCTGATGGATTGACGCAATTTTGCTCGTGGAGTGGATTTCCCAATCTAAATAAAAATAATTACGAATATCTTTTTTGAAATCAAATCCTCACCTTAACTAACTATAGTGCTCCAGATACTAAACGATGCTTAAAGTACAGCTTTCCTATTGGAATCTATCTAACTGCTAAATATATTAAGACCCAATCAGTACTTCTTCCATAAATCGTTGGAGCTACGACACACTCTTCTGTCTCTGTAAACTGAGAATATAGCCATTTGCTTACGCTGCAAAGATGCTTTCACGTGATATGGGATGGTCTGATCGTTCTGATGTTAAAACTACAAACAGGCGACAGGCCAGGAAATGCCTCTAAGGGAGCCAGCAATTCTGGGTTTGGAAAACATTTTGAAGATCAAAATACGGTGTTATACCCAGAATTTCTCTCATTTTAACAGCGTTTGTAATGGTTTCTCTTAGACGAAAGATTTATGTGGACTAATTTTGTTGCTGTGTTGAATTTGAAGAATTTTACGAATGTCAGAATTGGTAGATTGTAGAGTTTCTTCTGCTATTTCGCGAGGTTTTATGTTTTACCCCCTCTGAGCTAATCCAATTAGACTTCGGCACTGTTGACATTTTCCACAAAGATTGTTTCTCACATGTAAGCGAGAAAATTTATTCTCAGCACCTATTTTTATGATAATCTCTGAAAGAATTTATCAAAGTTTGCGTTAAACTTTTTAAAAGAGCAACATTTTTGAAATTACCAAATTTCCAGGCACTATACATTAAATTAAAAGTTCAGCTAGAAGATTTGCCACATAATCGTAATTCGGCATTTATTTTCTTAAATAATCGACTACCAAAAAAAAAATCATGCAAGTTAATCTCTTATTTTGTTTTTAAATATTGGTTTTCTTTTTTCAGGGATTTTATCGGCAGCGTTGAACAAACCGTACCCAAGCGGATCACCGAAATGTCTCTCTACGAACCTAATAATCTTAAAGTCAGCGGGATCCGGAGATCCCCCAACCGGATCTCAACCGCCCAAAGATGTTTCGAATAGCAGCGCACCGCCAGGAGGTACAACCACCACGAGTGGTGGCGGCGGTAAAAACAAAAACACTTTGTCTTGCCCGAAATGCGGCGACCCTTGCACTCACGTCGAAACGTTCGTCAGCTCGACGAGGTTCGTGAAATGCGAGAAATGCCATCATTTCTTCGTGGTGCTGAGCGAGGTGGATAGCAAAAAGAAAGAAGGAGTGGAGAATAAAGGCGGATTTTTTCGGAAACCGCCGCCTCCGCCGAAAAAGATCTTCGATTATCTAAATAAACATGTTGTTGGACAAGAACATGCGAAAAAGGTAAATAGCTTTATGTATTTTGTAAAGATTATTTGGTTTGGATTAGTTGGTAATGTTTGCATTATACCACGCAATAAGTAGTCATACATAGGAGAGTGCTAGGAGCACGTCTGAGCTGTCATTCGCTGTTGGGGGATAATTAACCGCGCAACATTCGCAATCGCGAGGTAATGTAATAAAGTCGTGGAGATGCATTTAATTTAGATAGCAGGCAGGAATAATGTGGCTATTATTATCTTTATCTTATCTTTGATAACACAATATGCAGACACTGTTTGTATATGTTTATAATGAAACTGAGAAGCAATTTGCACGCTGTTCTTTGTAATTTTCATAACATTAAAGTTGAGATACACTGTCAGAAATTATTAGTGCTTTACTTTTTCAATATATGAACTATGTACATACATATATAATATTAGTCTCTGAATGCAATTAGCAAGGTTAGTTGTATACATAGACTGCTACAAATAATTAGTACATATTTGTTAATTTGTTAATTAAATATTAAACTAAATAATGTTTTTATGATAAAAATACTTGAATGAGAGACTTTACTAACTATAGACGAGAATAATAAGCATTTTTGTACACCTCGCCAAGAGAATCACTATCACTACAACAGAACGAACAGAAATATTTCGTGTGAGGCTTGCAGGAAACTCTTTCCTCGTCCATAAGAATGCTGATTGAGAAAGATTTCCTCCATAAAGTTTACTCCTAAAGAGCTTCTGGAGATAGCTGCTTAAATTCTTCTTAGGGCCAAAAATGTTGGCAAAGCGTTTGCTGTGAAAGGTCCTTCCAGTCAAATGCCAACCAAGATCGAAGCTATCAGCTTCAAATTGATTCCATAAGGTTGTTTTCAGAAGGGAAGGTAGAATGCTGCTGTCGTGAACTCTTATTATACAGTCAGGCTTCCTAATTTTGTATTACATAAGACTTCTACTGAATTCTATAACGCAAAAGGATACTTCAAGCTCGCAATAGATATTCTTAGAAAATGAAAACCATACACCTTGGTTTTGTCAGACAGTCAGTCAGACATCATTTGACATCGTGCCAACATGGAGTAAACCAAATTATCGACTAGTTGTTGAGAAATCTTTTCCGCCTCTACTCTAAGAGCAATTTGTACAATTGCACTAGGTGCAAGAATTAGAGGCAATATGTCTCCCTAATGCTTAAGTAAGTAGTACTATACAAAACAAAAGTATTTAGTCTTTATCCAGAGTAAAAGTGCGTATTTGCATACTAGAATTGTATGTAGAAAGTAAATATCCAAGTTTTTTGCAATGATATTTTAAAATATTCATGTTTTTATTTTGAAGTGAAATTAATAGACGATTTAATACGTATAATTTAAGATTCTAAATGGCTATTACACCGCACAAAGTATGTACATTAAATTGTTGGATATATAAAATATATTTTATTAGATGGTGAAACATGGGAGTTGAAGGATAACTAGAGTAGGATAGGTGTAATACATGATTGTAGTCACATCCATTAAATAAACGAGTACTAAAATGAGTCATGCCCGTAATCAGTGTTAAAAAAACCGCATATCAAATAAACAGCAGTTTCCACCAAAGATAAATAAATAAGCTAAAGGATACGTTTGCTGTCTTGTTATTTAACAAGAACATTAAAACGCAATTAAGACTGTTTCTTTTTTATTACCGTTTTCTAAATATGTTTATCAACAAAATTTTTAAACAACACAGGGAAAGTTATTAAACTGCTCACAAGAATTAGCAAAATAATTTAATTACAAAAATGGTAATTGGCAGGTAAAGTAATACTGTTTCAATGTGTTTGTGAACGTCTTTTACGATACTAATATGTTCATCATCGGAATAACAAGCAGAGACTAGTAGTAACTTTGTTATTTTCAACATGATTTACTCAAGTCTTAACCTTTGGAAAGCCGTTAATCAATTGGAATGTAGATGAACACAACAAGACGTCGTTCTAGTTCTAGTACCAACAGCACGTTGGTACTAGAAGATTGATCTCAACAGCAATAATAATAAATCGTGTAGATTACATAGATGTCTGTGGGCAAAGACGAAAGATTTATGTTCCACTACCGCATAGCATAAGACGTCGTATAATACTGGCACATGGTCATTAGCAATGTTTGGGGTAAATATTCCCTGGATATCTTGTCGAAGTTGAATACTAATTCCCTATCACGCACAGGACACCAAACACTGGGATAATTGCTAAACCGTTTCAAAAGCAATGTTTTCATTATGAAGGTGATTATAAAACTGTTTTATTATTCTGTTCTAATTCTGGAAGTAAGGTTCTGCACCTTTTATTGATGGTTGAGGGATTTTTAGTCTGTTCATTTGGAGCGATGATAATGCTTGATGGATGGGCAGACTATTGTTGGCGCTGATATTGTTTTATTCTTCAGTCCTTTGAAGCTGCCGAGAGTATAGGCAACCACTGACTTGGGTTTGCCTTTGTTGTACCTGTGATGAGCTTTATAGTCTGATTTAGCTGTACTTCTGTTAGTTTGGTGTGGTGGTTGCTCGTTGTGTTCCAAACAGTAGCCATCGTGGAAGGGCAGACAAAGGCTAGGGTACTGATTCGTAAAGTCGAATGCATACCGAACTGTATTTCATTCACAATGGTTCGCTTAATACTCAAAGGCATTTGGATAAGATGCTGAAAAGTTTATTCTGAAAATCCGTCAACTCCTTTAACCTCTTTTATAGTGCGGTTCTTTATATTAAAACTTGATTCATTACTATTTATTTCTGGGAATTAAACAAAATAAAATTATAAAATAACACATTTAACCAAAGATCTGTGTTAACCTAGACAGTGTCAGTAATACGACCTCCTTAATAGAGTGGGCCATTACTTTTGAAACAGAGTGTAAGCTCAATTTGAGCTAAACTACAAAGGGAGACGGAGTAACAATGGTCGAATGGCCTCGGTTCGCCTTTTATTGATACTTGACCCAAATAAATTTGTACTTGATCTTCTTCTAACATACGGTACTATGCTCATGTTTAAAATTACGATAAAATAAAATAAAAATATTTTTTCTACAATTTTGATTTTATATTATGTAAATTATTACTTGCAGGTGTTATCGGTAGCTGTATATAATCATTATAAACGAATATTTAATAATACTCCGACTCAGAACAGCTCATCAAGGCAAGATATGGCTGTGATGGAACAGGGACCTCACCACAACTTTACACAACGAGGTTAGTGGCTTTACCCCCTATTTTTAAGTAAAAAAAGGTTTCGGCTGCTTTTATCACGTCAATTCAGCTTATTCTGTGTTCTTTTGCTTGCCGTTTAATATGCGCAGATCTCCTACATATAACAGGGATGGGCCATGGAGGTACCATGGGATTCACTCTACAAAACACTGCCAGCGATACCAACCCTAACAGATCATCCAGTGCCGTAGGTTCGGATATTCTAGATCGGACTTCACACGATTTAAAATTAGAGAAAAGCAATATATTACTACTTGGCCCTACTGGATCTGGTAAACACTTCTTTTATTTATTTATTAGATTTAATTGATTTTTTTTATAATTTCCAGGTAAAACCCTCTTAGCACAAACTATAGCGCAGTGTCTAGACGTTCCTTTCGCCCTTTGCGACTGTACGACTCTAACACAAGCTGGATACGTCGGTGAGGATATCGAAAGCGTAATAGGAAAATTGTTACAAGACGCTGGTTATAGTGTAGAGAGGGCCCAGATAGGAATCGTATTTCTAGACGAAGTTGATAAAATCGGCGCTGTACCTGGGATACATCAGTTACGTGACGTAGGAGGTAATTCATGTAATGATTTTTTAGTCCTGAATAGAATTGTGTTAACAGCAGTTGTTATTGTTGTGAACGACAACAAAAATATTTACGATTAGACTGAACAAACTATTCTGACGTAATTACCGTTGAATGCAAGGAAGTACATACTTCGACGATGCCAATTCTATTTTTATATAAATTGCAAGTTTATGGTCGTTGCTGTAAAAATAAATTTATGTAAATTACGTTGAATGCAAGTAGTAGTAATGTTGTTATAATTTATCGTTGCTACGAATGTGTAGCTACTCCCTTTAATCATTATTGCGGCAAGAAGTACTAAAATCATATCAATACCACACGTATTACACTGATACACTGATGACAAAAAGTTTATGTTCACCTCTGTGGTATATTCAACAATTTAAGCAAATTTTTTGATTTACCATTAAGCATTTAACTTTACGCAGCAAAAATCGTATCGCCAAATCTCTGAATAATGTGGTACTTTCATTCCAATGATGTATGTACTACCATTAGTTATTTTATCACCTCACAGTTGCTTGCATGGCCTGTGGTGGATGGTAGCAAACAATCCCTTGATCTCGCATGTTTCGAAGTTAAACATTCTGTCCATTCTCTGTGAAAAGAGTTTGCCGTCAGCACATATCACAGTACAACCTTAACATCATAAAACAAAAAATATGGGGGGATGGCGGAAGATTCGTTTTATATACGACAGTAGGAGCACGATGCAGGAGAGATCAAAGAATAATTCCCGCCAACACCCACTGATGCCTGAACAGCATTGAATACAACTAGAAAAGATGGTCCGTGTCAGACTTTGATCTTTTAAGGTTTATATTGTTTTGGTAGTTAGTAGCGACAATTTAAAACGTGAAGTCTAGACGCATATTTGTTTCCACTTTTCCACAATAAATTGCGTTTACATATGAGAAGTTTAGCTTCAAAACAGTCGGAAATAAATGGGAAACCTTTTTTAGCTAGGTTGGAACGAGCATTAGATATGTATATTAGTAAACATATTAGTAAGGATACAGACTTGGATGTTATGCAACGGAATCTTATACAATACCTTAATAGGTTTACAGAAATCGTGCTTTATCAAGGACCCAAATTTTTAGGTAGTTCTTTTAACATCTTTCAAATGGAGTGAGTCGATTAAAAATTCATCCCAACCTCATTTTCTCGGAAAATAAGTGACAAGAAAATCAAATTCCAACTTTGTAAAATGTGCAAATAGTTAATAAAGATTTTTACCGCAAGACTCCTGAAAGGCTTTGAACTTCAAAGAAGTGCTCTGTACATGAAATCAAACCTTAAGGACGATTGGTTTGCGCTATACACTAACACGAAGTAACACCCCCTGTGGCTAGTAAAAAAAAACATTTTGGTGGCTCCTCAACCTTCTTATTCATCTTGCTTGAATTTTTACGATTTTTTTCTCTTTCCAGAAACCATTTTGTTTTTGTTGTTTCAATTTTAAAAGCTCGAATAAACTGTTTGGGTACCACTTTAAAATTGTTTGAATGATAACTTTTTTTTAATTTATACGGGAATATTTTTACAGGAATTTATTCACAAATATTTAAGTGATGCGATGCAAGATAGGAAATTGGGAGTGTAACTTCATTTTACTGACATCATCTGGCGGATAGTGGCCGAACTACTCGGCTACCCAACATAAATTTATTTATGAATGTATCTTGTTTACATTTAATGCCACGTGTAACAATTGTTATTTTTGTTGACGGAACTAGTTAAAAATAGTTTTACATAGGAATGCTTCATGCAACTTTGTAACTACAACTTTTTTATAAATATGTACATACAGAGCCTCATTTAGAATCGATACCCACGTGATCTCTGACGTAAGATGACGTAAATAATATGTTGGTAAAACAAGAAATATCTCTAAGCTATATAACCTATATATTTCTTTAGATAACAACTGAAGCCACTTTCAACATTTATTATAACTATTTTTCCGTTACTTAGTTGCGATTATTTACAATTTAAACCTAACCTGAAAAATTTTAATTGTCAATACATATATGTAAGTAAAAAGTTCTGGAGGAATTTTATTTTTAAAAATATGTATCACCATACTGTTAAATGGGTTGCATATCTAAAAGAGATCACTTGGGTTTCGCTATTAAATGAAAGCCCTTTACATAAATCTGTATTTAGAGAAATCTCAGATTTAACAATTTCTATTATTACTTAGGAGAGGGTGTTCAACAAGGAATGTTAAAGATGCTGGAAGGCACGGTAGTAAATGTACCGGAAAGAAATTCCCCTAGGAAATTAAGAGGAGAAACCATTCAAGTAGATACGACAAACATCCTATTCGTAGCTAGCGGTGCATACAACGGCTTAGAAAGATTAATTGCGCGTAGAAATAATGCTAACGTAAGTATATGAACTGTAACTTTTCCACTATCACAACTAATACGTCTGGGCTTAGTATTTTGGATTTGGTGCTCCCGTTTCCACGAATGAAGGACGACGAGCCGCATCGCAGCAGGCAGCCCATCAGTCAGATCTATCAGCAGAGGAGGAAAATTTAGAAAAGGATCAAGCACTGAAACAAGTTCAAGCTAGAGATTTAATTGATTTCGGAATGATACCCGTATGTCTTTTTGTTCCAGTTAGAATTTATTTTAGTTGTTAAAATATGTTTAAGGAATTCGTGGGTAGATTTCCTGTATTGGTGCCGTTCCATAGTTTAGATAAAACACTTCTAGTTCGTATCCTTACCGAACCGAAAAACGCCTTAATACCTCAGTATCAAAGATTGTTAGCGATGGATCAATGTGAGTTAACGTTTACACCTGAAGCACTAAAAGCGATAGCGCAATTAGCAATGGAAAGAAAAACTGGTGCTCGAGGATTACGAGCGATATTGGTGAGTGTTTTTTTATTAAAACATATCTGCTGCTAGAATTTGGTCTTAAATAAAACCGAATCATTCCTCCTAGGAATCGCTGCTATTGGAGCCTATGTTTGAGATACCAGGATCGGGTATAACAGGAGTACATATAACAGAAGAATATGTAAGAGGTATAAAAGGTCCCGTTTATATTAGAAGTGCAAGTACAGAGACATCAACAGATGATGAGGATTTGAAAACTTCTATTAGAATATAGCACAATGAGTTAAACTGCAAATCTAATAATTTAACATATGTAAGAGACGGACTGTAATAAATTTCCAAAACAAAAAAATTAAAAAACGATCATGAGAAATGTAAATATCGCCTCACTATTTGACATGAGTGTACTATATCTTTTCTTATTACATTATACATTATTCATTTGTTTCATGCAAAATCTTTTTATTATTAAAAACATACCTCTATTGGTGATTTTAAATCGTTTCTTTTTTGTGTTCGTGTAAAATATATCGATCTCTGCTAAAGTAAAGGCGTGGGGAAATAAAACTAAACATTATAATATACTTATTTATGTACCTTGGTAGTTATTCAAGCAATATAAGTCTTGATATATGCTAGGTGGCATATTTTGTGATAAAATAATACGTCGCCTAATCGTAAATCGACTTATGAAATAACTGCAAGAATATAAATTTAAAGTTGACGCGTAGTTAAATATTGAAATATAATTTGTGATGAACGGAATCATAAATTCCTATATTTTTATTTAGTTGAAATTCTTCAAGTGTGTATAGTGTTTTCTTTTTTCAAGTAAAAAGAAAATGTTATACTTTGATGGTTTTAACGACTTAAATGAAATTACATAATTATACAGTATACAATAAACTTGTCTGGTTTTTAACTTATTAAATGTTTATTGAAATATACATTGTTAAAAAAATATCATTCTTATTATTTCACCAATACCATTTGATTATGCAGAAAAGATTTATTTGTGTAATTCGCTCCGCAAAAAAATTATGGAATCATCTACGAAAAATAAATCGTTGCCAGAGTATTTGTTTGTTGTGATTTTATGACGTTGTCACGCATTGAGTCAAATTGTTTTTTCTAATTTCGTGAACATTAGACGATCAATGAAATGAAATAACGCATTGCACTGCGACAGATTAAAAAAGAGCCTCTTACGTGCTTACCGTTCGAAATGTAAATGTTACGTCTCAGACGGTAAGGAACAGACCTAAAGAATATAGAATACGTCCGAGAATACCTTATCTAATATTCATATTCCTGGATGTAGGTCCTAATTTCCATTTACTACATGATAACGCTCACACTGCGAATATTGTACAAAATGACCTGAATGAGGTTGACAGGTTTTTAGGAGTTGATAGCTCGAAGCCCAGGCTAGAGCATGTCTGCTACCATATTGCGTGGGCACTACAAAACAGACGTGTTCCACCGAGAACGTTAAAAGACGAGTCCAGACTACATCGGAGGTCTTATTGAGTCTCTGCCCAGGCGAATGCAAATTTTCGTTAATTAAATTCTTTATTTGGGTCTTAGTTTTTCCTTTTCAGTTTGTTGGGTTGGTGTCTTACTTAGACTTAGAACATACAATTTTGAAAAACAATTCAAACAAAAATTGGAAGATTTTTTTTTTGAAGAGTATATCGTTGGATAACCTTTATTTAAAATATACTGTACATAATTTATAATATAATCACACGATATAAAAATAACGGAACTTATTTCTGAGCACTACCTTTAGGGGTGTAATATATGGAATCAATAAAACATCTGGTAAAATCACCAACAATTGATCGATCGGGAATGCTTTGCGCTTGACCGTAGAGTGCCATCTGAAGTAATGTAATCAAGAATTAAAATGTAGCTGAGAAATATTCACATGTTATACGAACCTTTCCTTCAACTGGCTGTTCAGGATTCTTCAGAATTACTTCTAAAGATGCTTTTATATCATTAATAAACCTATCTGCAACGCCGGGTTGTGCATGAACATGAGTTACGCAAATATGTATTCTGTGTATAAATAAAAATGGTAAATAACTTCATTCGTCTAGCCATGCAAGAACTTACGCTGATGGATATTGTAACGTGTTCAAATTCCAACCCTTCTCATTAAGCATGCCTGCTAAGCGATAAATTTCGAACACGTTTGAGCCGATAGCCACAACACTAGTGGCTGGTTGACCAAAAATAAATATGCTTGGTATGTCTCTCAAACTGAAACAAAACAATCGACATTGTAAACATATTCCTTACTAAGAATACCAAACTCACTGTTTTTCAATATATCTAGTAGTATGAATTACGTCTCTAGTAGCTTTTACATATCCTTCTTTACCTAAGGTTAACATCGTAGCCCAACAAACAGCTATATTACCACCTGCTCTAGATCCAGCCACTGTTGGTGAACCATAGACACCGCCAGGCCAATCGGTCGTTACAGTGTATTGATAATGCCTGTACCTATTAAATTATATATCACTTAGAACATTTTGTATTTAAGAAAAATGGTGGTACCTAACCAAAGCAAAAGATCAAAGACAAATATTTCGAAAAGCATAACAAATACAAACATAAGAAAACACACGACACCGATTGAGCTTAGAAATACGTCTTACTTGGTATCGCTATATAGAATTACCGATGTGCCTTTGGGTGTGTATCCATATTTGTGAGTGTCAGCTGAAATACTAGTAACTCCCGGCAATCTAAAATCAGTAACAGGAGTAGGATAACCTGCCTCGTTCATGAATATAGTTAAAAAGCCGCCAAGACATGCGTCAACATGTACAGGAATATTATATTTGAGCCCTAATTCGGATATCGCTTCTATATCATCCATAGTTCCATACGGATAATTGGGAGCAGAACCTGCTATCTAAAGAAGAATATGTTTCTGTCGCATATTCATGAAAGAATTCATGTTTACCTACCATTACTGTATTCGAACTAATTGCTTGTTTCATAGCTTTAATATTTACTTGATAATTATTATCCACTGGAATAGATTTTACACGAAGATTGAAGTATTGGGCAGCTTTATCAAATGCACTATGTATAGTTACTGGAACGACGATTTCTGGCTTTTTCACACCGCGTACTGCTCTGGCATAGTCTCGGTAAGCTTTGCAAGCCATTAAAATTGATTCAGTACCGCCACTGGTGACCTACATCCCAATAATGAACAAAAATTTTATCAGTATTATGGTGTGAGTGTAAGTTTTTAGTTTTCTTACACAACCACAAGTTTTAGAATCACCATGAAACAAATTTGCAGTGACTCTAACAATTTCTGCTTCCATTTTACAAATTCCCGGAAAAACATCTGTATGCAATGGATTCGTATAAGATGTTCTTCCATATACTTCTTTCGTTATGTCCTTTATATCTTTATTCATAGTATAAACTGTACCAGAAACAAGACCAGCTTTGTAATCGTAAGAACCTAAAATCTTATCACCTTTGAAAAAACTCTTATAAAAAAAAATCGATTTACATACCTAGAGATAAGACATCATCTACAATTTTTAGAATTTCAGTTGAAGAGAGTGCCTTTTCTGGTAAAGTAGTAAAATATTTTAAATGTGCAGTCTTGGACGACATATCTCGCTCAAATTCAGTATTAACTTTATCCATTTCACTTTCGATTTTTCTCCTTATCGATGGTATTAATTTAACATATTTAAAGAATGTTCTTTTTAATCTATTTATTATAGCTGGCAACAAAAACCATAATTACGTGTGGGATGAGATGAAGTTCATATTTACACTTACGTTCATCATCGAAAACAAAGTTGTATATCCATACAGTTAGTAACACTGTTGAAGTAGTACATGCAATTATTTGCCATGGTTCTTTTCCAACAAACCGTGCGTTTATGGCACTTTTCACAAAGTTTAACGAAGTTTGGGCGCAGCAAGGCATTGTAATCTTTGTGCACTAATACTAATATTCACTACCTGTACTAAAGAGTTTCATAAGTTGATTACTAAACCACTTTAGATAAACTATTTAGAATTTTCATTTTTTATTCTAGTACGAACATTATCGCTAATACAAAGTTCATTCGGATTTCATTTACACTTGTCCACCACTTGTCATAAATCTAACCTAAAAAGTCAATTGTTGAACGATTTTAACGAACGGACATAACCTAACTTTTAAACGTCAAATATTATTTTTGTCAAGATTTAATTTGCATGATTATTTGTTTTACATAAATTATAACTATGGCGTAAAGTTCAACTATTATTAAATTGTTGTCTCGATATCTATTGTGTTGTAATTTATTTATTGGGTTTTTATTGTTATCAGTAAATGTTGTCAAGTTGGTAAACAGACTAGCCAGGGGTGGCCAGGGGAATCTTAGCGTCAAGGCGATACCTGGCGATACCTGTTATCAACTAAAACTATAACAGCAACTATGGTTATAAGAATACGGTAACAGATATGAGTTTAAAAATGAAAAAACGTGTTAAAATAATGTTAAGTTAGTTTTAAAATGCAGCTTTTTCTGGTTGTATTGCCTTCAAAATAGTTTGCAGTTTGGGGACGTTTTACAACGATCCAGCTACCAAAAACTGCTTTGAGCATATATTCTGTAGCATATCTATTATCGAGAATACCATTACAAAGGGATTTGTGCAAATTATCACCATATTTTAAATACTATTTAAATGCATACATTTCCTTTTTAATCGTTTAAACAAAATTGTGTTTGTATCTTTGCAATGCATTTTTTTTATGTTGTATCAATTTATTAATAACACGTTTACTTAAACGAAAATTACAGATTTTCGAAACTAAATACTTCTCTATTATATAGATATTTATGTCCTATACATGTATATGTTATGTTTAAGTTGATTATAAAATTAATTTTGCTTTCACGAGTTCCAGAGTTAATTTTTAAAATATAAACTTATAAATGTTGCTATATTATTTCCCATCTCTTTCTTCGTATATAATGGCCACCAGGATATAATGAACGTTTATAGGAGGTTCTTTGAAGTTTGTTATAAGCGGATTACGCAAATTATTTATTTTAGTTTAATTTTAACGTAATTTGTAGATAGTTTTTATTTTGCATATGTTAATCATTTCATACGCAACTGCACAGTAAATCAATATTGATGCCGTTCGAGTAAATGCTGAATAATAATGAAGATTTGTTGATATTTTATATTAACAGCACGAACATATTTCTAATATTATATACAAGAAGGTCGTAAAATAAATGTTGCGACTAATTGTTAGTTACACGATTAGGTATGTATTGCATTTTCAAGCCACAAACAGCCTTTATAGTAATTTTCTGGAGCATGAGAAAGCAGTGCTTTTGGCTGCTGTTGACATGGCCCAAAATCCTGGCAGTTTCATACGTAACGCAATTCTTATTCTTCCTAGGATCTATGCAGATCGTGCAAGTTTCTTCGCCACGTCTTCTTTCTAAGTTTTCAGGAAAAGCTATCATCAGAAATTACTGTAGATAAGTACTGATTCTTTTTCATTTTACTATTTTTTGATAAAAACGTCATTTGTGGGTTTAATTTAGTTGAGTTCTAACCAATTGAAGTCAAGAAAGGGTACATAATCATTACTTAGGATTAGACAAATCACCATATAAGTTTACTAATTTCCAATATATAATAAAGCATGCAAAGAAGAAGATACAATTTTGATTGTAATTTTGACCAAACTATGTAAATATAGTTACGCTCTAATGTTTAGACGTTATTAAGTTAGAAGAATATAAAGAGATAACTGTCTTAAAAGTATTAGAAACTATAACACTTATGATGATGAACTTCACTATAACGTCATCCTTTATTATCGCTTCTTCCTTGAAATTATTGCAACTGTTATTTATTTATTTTAAATATTAGAAAGATGAGCAGATTTTTTTTAAGATAGGTAATATTGTCATATATTTTTTATGAAAAATGTTGTTTGATTTATATTTTACCGACTCATTATAAGGTATAGATACAGTTTAAAAAATAACTCAAACGTCGGCGAAATATAAATAGGTATATCAGGTCGAACAACTAAATATTCTAATTGTCTAACAAATTTCATTTAACAAAATCTTAACGTTCAGAGCGGCAAATATGACGACGATTTTGTTGAATTTTCGATGTTCCAGATTAGTTGTGATGTTATGGTATATCGTCATTACAACGGTGAACTCAACTATATATGTGTGTTTAAGTAATAAATAATGACATATTATTGTTGATTTAAAAGATTACCACAAGTAGACGGCTGCTTAGTACAGATTATTTATATAAGGAATATGCGTATAATTTAGTAACATACTATATCATCGTATGAAGAATTATTGCGGTATTTGGAAGTCCCGTCGATTTAATAAAGGTAAAAAGGAAAAAATATTACTCCGAAAATGCAAAAATAATAAAAATAGATGAAGAAATAAAATTTTATCAAATATGTATTTATACGTACCCTTTATAGAACTTAAGTTAAGTACCCAATAGTGTTTGGTTGTCCTGTCAAAACTCAAATTTGTAATATTGGAACCACGCTTCATTGACGTGCATTATGTTTGGTCCCTTTATTAGATTATGCGCTAATTACGCATACAATATTATCAAAGTGTAAAGTTACTTTTTTTGTACAGTTACAGAGTATTTTAAAAACAGCCGGTATCATATTTAGTAAAAAATTGTCTGTAATGATAAACCAAACATACCTACTTTACAACTTAAGTTTACTGAAAAATAATTTTATTTTATTTTTTGCGAAAAAAACGTGCAGATATACACGACACCAACTGCATCAGCCCATGTCATTGATCTTGTTGATTTAATTTTTTTAATATTATTGTATAGTCGTAACCTGTTTACTCTTCACCTTTTCTTGTGGTTATTAGTAAATACACCATATGCATAGATACGTCGTGTATTATACACAATCTTATAAATGTGTAAAAATCATCCTAAAAGTTTTTAAATAAATAACTTGCTACCAAACTGAATACCCTCTCTAATACGTAATAACCACAACAGTATTGTATGTTAGCAGGTGCTACGAAAAATTCCAGGTCTACTCTCACAATGATTAACAAAAATCATTGTCATTGATCTTACCAGCTTTTAAATTACTAATATAAATATCTATGACTAAAAATATCTATAGACTGTGCTAGACACACGTTTTACGTTATATCTTTCTGTAAAAGTGTTGCCCTAATTTTGTGCTCGACTGTATACTCATCTCAGACAGTATCTTCGATATACCGGTCGTTTTGAATCATAGGATATTTAAAGCGGCGAGGATATGAAGGGAGCTACGTCCCCACCAATACACCGTTCATAGACTCACACGCGTCCCCACTTCTTAGCGAATTTTCATACCCCTTACCTCTCACCGGCTTTATTTATCCTATTTCTCAAAAGGACCGGTATGTATATATATATCGCAAATAACTTATTTACCAAGGCGTGCAATTTAAATTGGATTGACACTTCCACATTTATATACACTGACATATTTGCTCATTAGGTACCTAAAAACTTCTTTTTATTATAACTGACCTACCAATACGTTCCTCGTACATTTTTGAGTTCAAAAAGTGCTATGATCAAATATACCGAAACTATTTTTGAGATCATAATGAGATTGTTGCATAAGTATATGCACAAATTAATGTTAACAAGTCGTACATTTGATTTTCCACAGCTATAGTTGCGTATATCCATCTTTCCCTTTATACCATTAAATGAATTTTGTCAATAAACTCCAATTGCTTTTAAATATTTCCAACGTAAAGAAAATGTAAATTATAATAGCAAATATTTTTTGAATGGGTTATCATATATTGGGAATATTTTTTTCTTGAGTTACACGTATACGGATGATTTTTTGCAATTTTATATGCTCTTGTTAAATTACACATAAAAGTCACGTTTTCAGTTTATCGAAATCGTAACGTTATTTGTTTATTTATTATTTTTAACTCTATGTAGATATCAATGATCTTTTCTACCTTCTCAAGGTGTAAGATGTGTGTAAGGTAGTTATAGCGGCAATTCCTCTATTCCGGTTGTTAGTATGTGTAACTAATACATACAGCAGACTAGCATAGACTAGCTCTCTATATAGTATAAAAAGTTTTCAGTATTCACACATTAACTGTCTTATCCTTTACATTTTAACTCTCATGATGCTATTCATAATGCTTCATTGGTACACCGATGGCTCCAAAACGACAATGCTCCAATGTTTGTGATTGTGGTAGCTAAAAGGTTCTGATTGTAGATTGTGAAATGCCTCTAAATTCTGAAAAAATCATTCAAAAATACAATAGGATGTTGTTATCGAATATTGAACAATATTTTTTCCAAAAATTGCTGTCAACAAAGCAAAAACTGTTGTGCTTGCTCAAAGACTACCGATATTGAATATTTAGAAAAGGAGTTTAATAGCACATCAATGGAGCATTTGGATTACTTACTTGTCATTGCCCAAAATATATAAATTTGGTCTGTGGCTGTCTACTTCATATATTACACTTTCCCGAACTTTCAGAGCTGATAATACATGTTAAATTTAAAATCGATGATGTATTATACTATCGAGTACATTTTGCAATTGTACAATTTGTAAAAAAAACTAATGTTTAGGTATTTCGAAAAAGACAATTTGTTAAAGTGTTACTATTGTAGATTCTAAAGTAGTTGCAATTAAGCAACGAAATATTGAGCCATTCATAGTTTGAATTCATATTAAACTGAAATCCGAATAATTTTGGAAATTTGTATCAAATGCGACAATGCGAAATTGTGGAAATCTTTAGAATGATAAAATCAGAAACGCTCCAAGCAAACACACTGGGAATTCTATTTCCGATGAATCTTCTGTAACCCTTATGCTGATAGATTCTGAAACTGATTTTCCCAATTTTCTTCGGACTAATGGAGATTGACGCCCGCCCATTGCTACGGAACAATATTTTGAAGAATTGTTTAGCAGGGAAATTGAGGTTTCAAAGAAGATCCCTCAGCTGTTTCTAAATTTCAAGCCACTTCAATCACTTCAATGAGAAAGACAGTCAATAAGATAGTGCCACTTCATGCTCCAGAGACTCGTTTTAGTAGGGAACTTTCTTTTATATGTGGAAAAAAACAGATTAATTTACTTCTCAAAACTCAAAGAATTTTCAATTAAAATTAAATTCAGCTGTTCCAGTTGTCACGTTCAAACGTACACATTGGCCATACCTCCGTGGATGATGTTGCATTTTGTAGTTAGTAAATTAATTACAACTTATTCTGAATTTAACCTCTGTGTAAATAATTGATAAAAATTGTATTTATCCAGACACATGGATAAACACGTTTAAGGCTAAATTTACAATAACTACTTTATAATTTAATTCACGTTCCCAGCATTATTTCAGATCTATTAGGAAATGAATTTTGCCAAGTCATTACATTTCTGGAAATAAACGTACAGATCGTAAATGTAATATGCGAAATGGATTTCTCAGTTAATATGAAAATTTAATTTGCAATAATTATCTCTTTATTTCATCATATTTCACATCTAGGAAATAACCTTAGTTTACAATTAGTCATATTTGTTATTATATATCTATAGTACCTAATACAATGTTACTATTATAGCTCCATGTAAAATTATTGCTATTTTAATAAAACACCAACTTCTCGATTACACGTTATTTGAAAGACATTTTGGACTAGAATTTGGAAGCCCATTATGAACTGGCCATGTTAAGTTTTGGGTTTTGCAAAATGTTCTGAACAGGAAAAAAGTATGGCGTGTTGTTTATGGCACGTTATATGTATTGCAATCAATATTCAAAGTGGCTAGTATTATTGACTTCCCATCATTTCTAGAATTTGTTGACTTCTTTTAGCCCAAAATATACACTGTATGAGGTGGTCGCATTGCGTAGTCATTGAAAGACTAACTACTGTTGGCGACTTGCTATTATATGTCGGTAAATTCATGCCAGTAAATTAATAATTTCCTGAACACAATAATTACAATAAATAAGTAAAAGAGCCCCTAGTAAACACGAATTTCTAAGACTTAAAAACATAACTACTGAATGACTTTTTTTCCGATATATTCCTAAAATACCACATATTAAGTAGAACTGCTATATAGTAAAATTACAACTAGCAAATTCTTGTGTAAATAATATTGTTCTTTAAATCAATTCGAGGAGCAACGAGAAGCTATTATGTGATATTTACTCATACAAATAGTAAATACCGTATTTTACAAACGGTCTAATATAAATTGCAACTAATTGGAAACGTCCACATTGCACATCACAACGAATAACGCCGAAAAGCCTCCATACGTTGCACATCCCACCTCAAACTACCGTTGGTAGACCTATATAAGCGGTTTCAACAATGTTCATCGTTATTCCAAAGCGATTTGAGCTTATCGTTCAAGCGTTCTGATCAGAGAAGTAACCCACTTATCTACTTTGTTTGACAATGAAATTTATCACTCTGGTGAGTATTATTATTTCAATATTCGTTATAAATTTGAGCTTATTTTAATTTTTATATATAGATATTTTGCCTAATTGCCATCATCATGGTTGCCGACTCTTTACCACTGGAAGGCGAATTCCTAACACCTCCATTGGTAGCTGTAAACGCTGCTATTTATGATGGTGCAGATGGTTCCCCTTTATCCCAAGATCTCCTAGAAGTTGCTGAGCAACGAAGATTCCGCTTATTTCCATATCGGCGACTGGTGAAAGAATTTGAATTTCCAGCGCTACCTTAGAATAGGAAATGTGAAATTGGAATTATTTATTTTATTTATTCAAAGAAACGCTGCCAAATTCGAATAATTTATAATTAAGCTAGTCAAAATAATTTAAATTTTTTGTTAATTCTTCCATCGATATAGCTAATGTTAATGATTATAAGTAGGTGGAAGTATATAAGCCAATAAACTATTTGTATATATTCTATGATTTTTGTGAATAATTCATTCCAAGTCTTCTCTCTTTGTGGGACCACAGTTTTAAGAAAGTCTTAAGGTTTTTATTAAGCTGCTGCAACAAAATTCATAGAGTGCACACACAACGAAAAATTTTAGTGTTTACCACTCAAAAAGCTGGAAGTTCAAGAAAAGTAGTTAAGTCTTCTTTACTTGCAGACATACACCAATAACTTTTGACATTACAAAGCAAAATGGATTCTAATATTGGCATACATATACTTCTTAGAAATTACTTATTGTTATTTTCTACCTATTACCTAAATAGTTTGCTTTTTCACCAATAATACATGACAAGCAAAAATTTTTTTACTATTCCTCTAAATATAACTACTATGTTGTTTGAACGTAAATATTGCAAAATATGTATGCAATTTGCGAAATTACCTATGAATAAGAAAACACCGTGCAATTCCGTATTCATGTAACAAAGTATTATTTCAGATTATGTTAAATTTGTTTAATCCCATGAACCCCTACCAAGTTACGCCAGTGACTGATAGTTAATTATGTAATTTATAATAAAAATTACTTTCAAATCAATTCAAATATATAAAAACAACTATTTTAATAATATAGTCCTAATAATATTTATAAACAAACATTTAAATTAAATCTATTTTTTTCTAGCTACCGTTTATAGGTATTTTTGTTGTTTAAGGTTGACATTATGAAATTGTTTTGAAAATTCAAATCATTCATATAAAAGTCAGTTTCTTCAGTTTTGTTTTAAACTATTGGAGGTTATCCTCTCCGTATATATTTTTGGCGGAAATATTTTTTTAGATTAATTTTATTATTGATTTAACATAATTAGAAACGTATGATTCTATCTTCAATAAATATCCAATCTTATTCTATTATTATATCGTAAAACATGGATGTGAAAGTTAGTGTAAAGGTGTCTTTTGTGATTCCTGATGGTTGTACAAAACAATCGGAATGTTCAGAAAATATGCATCGAGCTTTTGAGGTAAAAGCGTCTACTTTTTTAATAATCATCCAACAAAACTTAAAACATTTATAGGCATGTAAACAAAATTTAATGGAAGTAAATTGGATTAAACCATCTCAAACATTAAATGTGTCCGATTTGCAGAAGAATAATTTTATTGTTTTTGATAAGTTTGAAGGCGACACGTTTGAAAAGATAAAAAAGACACCATCAGTGTAAGTTTAATTTAAGGAAGTCACTACTTGTAACTTAATACATTTTAGTAGAATTATAGGGCCCTGGTGTTTACTAACCTGTTTAGCGGAAGGTCGACCGATTCCAAACGTATCATGGCCAATACTTAATATGGCTATGGCAGATTGTTTTGTTACATGTTCGAATCTACCAAAAACTGTAAAAGAAATTATTAAGACAAGGGTGCAAACTATGGGTGGTCAATATACAGATTCAATTTTTCAAGTAAATACACATTTAATAACCAACAGTGTTAAATCAGAGAAATACCTGGTATGTAATATAGTCATGTAAATTATATCATTTATAATTTATTTTTGTTTAGAAAGCGGCAACAACTGGTATAAAAATAATGTTAGTAGATTGGGTTGACGCAATTTGGAAAGCAAGTTTGAATTCAAACGTTACTCATAATGATAAAGAATTTGAAGTATACCGATGTTTACCCTTACAGAATTTAAATATATGTACAACAGGTTTTACAAATCTAGAAGAAAGAAATAAATTACGAAAATTAATTGAAGAAAACGGTGGCACGTATAGTGGTCAATTACATGTAAATAAAACAGATGTCTTAATTTGTAAAGGGTAAATGTCAATTTAGTTTTAATTTGTGAGTTTCATTTCATAATTGTTTAGATCCCAGATAAGTGATAAACTTAAAGCAGCAAAGAAATCGAAACATGTAAAATGCGTTACTGTAGAATGGATTACTGATAGTATTGAGAAAGGTTATGCTCTTCCTGATACTGATTATGTGGTAGTGAGAGGCACATCCACTCCAACTAAACAAGACGAATTTGTCAACCCGAACTTTTCTACAATAAGTGCAATCGGTAATACTACACATATGTTATCTATGCCAAATATACTGCAGGAAACAGCTATTAGTACATCAGATCCCAATGAGACCGAAAGTAAAAAGAGGAAAAGTACGTATTCTTATAATATACAATTAACTACCACAGTATTGATTATTTTTTATTTAATCACTGCCAATTTTGTAATAGATATAATAAGGGCTTTTTAAAAGCAATCAGAGTGATCAGCCAGTTGTAAAAACGCGAGAATAGGGGACATAATAGATCGTTCAGGGTGTAGTGTATCTTCACCCTAATATTACGTACATTCTGGCATTGAAAAGGCGGTTAGTGTGTAACAGTGTGTAAATGTCATAACTTGTGACAATCGACGTATATATATTTTATTTCGAACATACTCAAGTGCTTAAACTAATTAAGAAAGAATAGTAGTAGAGTTCACTCCTACAAACCTTTCTCTCTTACCAATATTTCGTTTGATATTGTTTCATCATTGTCTGACTTGCATATTAATTTTGTGTATTAATTTTATACACAGGTGGATCTTTAGATGATTTAAATGAAACGGTTGATAAATTCGATTTAAAACGAGCTAAGAAGGCCGGTACCTTTCTAGATGGATGTTCAGTAAGTATTAAATGAATTTATCCAATAACTGTGAGGGTAATAGATTATATTCAAACATACTAATTTGTTTAAACTTTCTTCTGTTGGAAAATATTACACAAATCAATTCACCTTTTTTAGATCTATCTAGTTGGTTTTGGAAACGAGCAAAGAGAAAAAATATGCAAAATTTTGAATTTCAGTGGAGCTACTAGATACGAAGGAATAAGCGACAGACTTACACATATCATAGCTGGTGATACTACCTGTCACGAACTGAAGTTGATACGGTCAAAAGGATATCAAATACCCATCGTTACAATTCACTGGTTACACGAATGTTTGGAACAAGGAAAAATGGTACCCGAGGAGAAATATCTCGTTACTAATTCTGCAACGGATTGCGGGTCTCCACTCTCTAAAAAGGTACAAATGCATATCTCAAATGAATAATAAAATATTTGTTTAAATTTATAGGGATTACAATTGCTGCGTAATACTACTGCGTCGTCTGTTAACGTGAATTTATTCCCAGAGAATCAAACTACAACCGAAGATGAAACTAACATCAACACGGAAATTATGATGCAGTATTTACAGCCAACAGTAACAAGTGGGTGAATAATTTTATTTTTCATTTGTTCCTAAATTATTACCGAACCTATGTTGTTTTAGGTGAAGATACGCTTGCTCAGTTGTTAAAAGATGGATTCGATACGAAAAACGTCACCAAGCAGACGACTGTTCCGGAACAGACAATAACACAAGCAAATGAATCGGAATCTCGCCAGGAAGGAAGTCAAGAGGATGCCACGCAATTAAATCCGATATTCCAGAATTTGAAGTTTATAATTTTAAATTTTAACGATGCGGAGGAATTAGAATTGAGGGACTGTATTGAAGCCTTAAGCGGCCAAATTGTCCCGAAAACTTATAAAGGAATCCCAGATTACGCACTAGTACCAGCATTCAATACGGAGATAAAATATACCGCATGTGAAATCGTTACTGATTACTGGTTAACGGAATGCTGGAAAGAAAATCAGTTGAGACCAATCGAATATTACCACAAGCCGTTCACTGTAATGCGAAACGATGTGCTAAAAGAATGTGTGGTGACTATATCGGGATATACAGGGACGGAAAGAGCGTTTTTAAACAATTTGGTTGAAGAATTGGGTGGAAGATTCCAAGAACAATTCAGTAGAGTATCTAAAAACGGTATATTGTCTTCGAGTCACTTATTAAGTCCTGCAGCTTCTGGTTCTAAATACAATGCTGCTTTGAAATGGGGTCGACCTGTTATTACAAAAGAATGGTTATTTGAGTGTGCAAGATTAGGAAAATTTGTACCCGAATTAAATTTTTTGGTTGGTGATTCTAAAGGTAAATTTCTATTTTTATATCCCTCTACAATGTGTGCATGTAATCTTCTTGTAGCTCCTGAACGCCTAAATGAAACGCTATCTACAACGAATTCAATACCTAGTGGAAATCAAGGAAATCTGTATTCGACAGAGAAAAGTCAGAATTACAATTTAACGGAGAAATACGAAAATCGAAGTACAGCGACGGTAGCTGACTCTAAAAGAGATAGTAAATTAGATATTCAAGGTGAAGAAACTGAAACTATCTTGAGTGTTAACTCAGCAGCATCTCCAGCAGTAAGACATGAAAAACTTAGTGAAACGATAACAAATACGATAAATTTGAATAAAACACCTACAACAACAAGAAATTATAATGTACACAATAATGCAGGTAGGTTCGATATATAGAATGACGACTTGGATCTATTTAACGGTACTAATATTTTTAAATAACACATTTTAGGAACCACACCTAAAGATAGGATTATGGTTAACGATTATTCTCCAAATGTTTGCAGCCAAGTTACGCCCGTTAACAAAATAATGAAACAAGTTCGTAGCCAATTCATGCTAGGTACACCCTCAGATACACCACCGCTCCCACCACGGTGGGGCGACGTAAACACTCCGGAAACACCACTTGGAGCTTGCCTCAAGTCACAGCCTTCTCCACATTTACGGAAAGAGATGTTGAAGTGGATTAACACTTTCCCCGATACTAAATCTAGGAGAGATAGTACTGTAAGTACGATTACTAGTAATAAATGTTCACGTAATATATGCTAGCATTATTTACAGCCACTTTCCGAACTTAAAAAGAAAGCGTGGAACAAGATATGCCCTCCGAGATATTCACAATTGTCACAATTAAATTTGAATGCTTCAATGTCGGAAAATGTTGATTCTAACATCGAAGCGAATACATCACGAGTGACAGAAACTGTTGAGTTAAATTCATCCAAGAAAGAAACTTCACCTGTAAGTTACATCACAGCTACAATTCTTTCCTAATATTATGTGGTATTTTTTCTCGCTTGCCTAGGAAACACCACAAAATATTATGATACAAAGCAAACTTCAACAGCTACAAGAAATGTTATCTACGAATTCCAGCACTCGCAAAAGCACTAGGAAACTTGAAACTGTAATTGTAACTGAAGGTACCCTCTTGAGATTTAACCCCCATACTAACTTTGAATTTAATTAATACATCATTTTATTCGATAGAATTAAAAAGTTCACAAGCGTGTACTGTTGGTTGGGATTACGCGGAATGTCATATGGATACTCCCAGAGACAAGGCTGTTCCGCATTTCATGCTATCCGGTATAAGTATGGAAGAACGCGAGGAACTAGTTAAACAATTGCAGAGTTTACATGTGACAGTTTCGGATCTTAGCAACTACGACCCCGCCAGTACGCATCTAATATCGAATCGTCCATCGCGGAATGAAAAAATGCTCTCGTCAATGGCGGGTGGAAAATGGATATTACATCCGGATTTTGTTAAAAAGTCGTTAGAAGTTGGAAGATTAGTAGATGTAATAGTAGTAATTTTTCGTTGATATAACCAGTAGAATTATAGTCTGTTTCGCATTTAGGAAGAAGAATACGAATATGGTAATCCGAAGTTCTGTAAAGATATCAAAATTCCAACGGACCGGGAAACGGAGATTCGGTGTAACGCTATCCATTTCTGGAGGAAGGAAATAACGAAACGGGGATACGGAGCCTTTCACGACCTACGCGCTATTATCGTTTCAAACAAGCGAGAATCGATTATAAAGGTGATAGAAGCCGGTGGGGGCATGGTTGTAGAGGCCAAGTAAGTATATTATACGGAATCGTTCATTTTTGAAATGGTGAATTTTTCATTAAGTTTATATTTTGGAGCCACTAATTTATGTACTATACAGTCTTTCCTAAGCCATTAAGGGCAATCCGTATCAAACCAACATACTTATGTAAATAAAAAATTTTACTTGACCATCTCAAATTTGGATGAAATTTGGCACTGAGGTAAAATTCATGTAGACCAAGGAAAATGTCAAGTTTTAATTTCTTATGTCAGTCAACCCGTTTTTGAATTATGACCATTTAAAGTTTCTATAAATCGCCCAAAATTGCTATTCGGTCAATTACTAAAACTGTAATTGCTCTTCTGCTAATTGAGCTAGAGACTTGGGGATGGTGTTATTATCTTCAATTTTTAATAGCCTTTCATTCATATGCAACACCTAAGGGGTCTTGAGAAAAAACGTTTTTCAAAATTGATACAAAAATTTTGAATTTGAATTCTAAAAGTGTTTAAAAATTTTCAAAAAATTCCCAAATGTAGTTTAGTATAAGTGTGCAAAGTTTCAAATCGGGATAGTAATGGGTTCTTACTTGAAAATATTTCTGTTTAGATGAGGTTTTGTAAACGTTTACATTTATGATTCAGAAAAGATATAATACCTCAGGCACAAGTAAGTTTAAACAAACGTATTATTAACCAAATATGTAACATAGATAGTCTTACCTTCAAGAATATTGAGTTTTAAAGATGGACTGCGGTACAATTAATTTATATGAATTAGGAATTTAAAAATATTATGGAATATGGAATAAAAATTTAGTATAACACTGTAATTACATGAATTACACATTATAATTTAGCAAAGCTCACTGAGAACTTTTAAATAGTGCCTCATTACTTGCTAAACTGTCATTTTCTGGTAAAACAGATTCTTACTGTTGGAGTAACTGGACACACAAGACAGATTACGTCTGTTATGGAAACTGATAAAACTTCTGGTGTTCTTGGGTAGCAAACTGGATGGTGATGGACCACAGGGATGAAGAAAAGTTACTTTAACTTTATCTAGGTCTTCACTTCTGTCCAATACGTATGCTAGCCACCATCTTTTGGCATAAGCAACTGTCACATAAGCAATACAGTTTTCTAGCGTAAGTTTGGCTGCAGATCGTGATGCAACTACTTTAAAAAACGTACTTGCTTCTGAAAAGTATTTTACTGTCAGTTTTGTTACACTCTCGGGAATGAATGTATGATATTTCTAGTGCCTTTAATTGTGACAGACTGCTTAAAACGTTCTGTAAATATATTCCTGATTCGATAAGGTCCTCTTGTGCAGTATAGGATGGTAAAATGTATTCCAGAAATGTTCTTTCGAGCGCACTCATAAAATTGGACAACAGAAAGAATATGAGCTTGGTAAGGACGCTGCAAACTTCCTTTAGCAGCCAATCGTTTTACGGTTCCACCTAGGCCATCTCAAGGTCCTTTGCCGTGGGCAGTGGCAATTCAGCTTCAATGTTGGAGTCCTCAAGGTGGTGGCACAAATTGGAAAAGTTTTTTTCATTTTCATATTGGGCGGCGCACCCATCTGAAAAATAGTACTCCTATAAGTTTTTGGCCACAGTTTCAAATTTGGTAGTTAACAATTCAATCAGTTTCTTTTGAAACTTTGGGACAGCAACTGTGTTGTGCCCAAGACAATCTGATATGACAACAAAGTTTGTGTGAGCCACTTTAATGTTTTTCTTATAGTAAATAATAAAAGGATCGGCTGTGGCATGTCCACAGCCAGTTGTAGCTTTGGGTTTCATCTCGCACTACCGTACTATAGTTTTCTGAAAAATCTAATGTTATTAAAAATTCAGACTCTTTCAAGTTTTCTTTTACTTGATTCATGAATGATATCGTGAAGTGCTGTTGGACTAACACTTGTAGTTAGTAAATCCATCAACGAATGGATTCACAGTAGGTCCAGGGATTGGTGGCTAAAATCACCTGGGCAAAGACAGGCAAAGGAGTTCCTAAAAGAACAGAAGCCTGAATTCACTAGAGACCTGCTAGATAAAGACAGGAAGACTGTCAAATTGTTAGTAGGTCTGTTGACAAGTCACTGTAGACTGAATAGGCATATGTACAACATAGGCTTAGCGGAGGACGCCCTGTGCAGATTCTGCAGGGAAGATGAAGAAACCCCGGTCCACATCCTGTGCCACTGCGTAGGCCTGGCAAGGATAAGGTTTCCTACTTTGGGCACAGAATATCCCACAGCACAGAGCAACATACAGGAGCCGCTCTCAAGGACGTTAAGCCTCATAAAGAGGGCAAAGTTAGAGGGCGCCTTCTAGGATTGATGGGGATCACAATAGACCGGGAAGGTCGCGGTGAAAGAGGCCCGTACGGCCACCCCTAATCTAATCTAATCTAACACTTGTAGTTTTTCACAGAGGAGATCATTAAATTCAGCGAAAGGTTTTTGTATGGTTTCTAAATTACAACGGTCAACTGATATCTATTAACGATAAGTTATTTTGTCAATAGGATTTTCCTCTAATGCTTTTCCCAGGATATTTCTTATTTCATACTCCCCTGGACAATGTGCATAGTCATTCACCTTATCAACTTATTGATATTGTTTTATTGTTTTTACGTACATATATAATTGTGTCTGTTATCAAAAAAAGTTACGCCAAATAAATAAATGTAGGCCTAAAATATATTTTACTTAAAATTCTTATTTTACCTAAATATTTTTTTAGCTAGGGTGTTAGATTGAAATGAAGTTAAAAGTTGATTTTTGGATTGCAAATATACCAAAAATTTATATATTTATTTATTTAAGTTCATGTTTTAAATTCTTTTAACTAAGAACCTATTACGATCCCAATTTGAAACACCTTATATTTTAATTTACAATCTAACAAAATATTTTATTCTAGTCCTCCATTTACGCAAGAAATATACGCAACCCATTGCCTATTGGATCCGAAATTTGTCTCAAATCTGGCCGACTACATTCCTTTAGCCGAGCAAGGCATATATATTTTTAATACTTTCTATATAAATGACTTTTTGCATAGGATAGCCAAGGACGTCAAAGACTGCATTCTACCAGCTTTTCAAAAGTATTACGATTAAGTAGGTTGGTAGTAGTGCTAGTAAATACATATTTTTATATTTTAAATGTTAAGTATATTGATTTTATTCGTGAATACATTTCGTTTTTTTAAATCCGCAGTTTGTTTTGAAAAATTAATTACATCCCTGCGCAATTGTTTTTAAAGGTCTATGGAAGTGCTAAATGGAGCGCAAAATAATGGAGCAACTACACAGACAAGATTAACGCCCCATATTATCAACGACATTACCAACAAAACAGAAACATATCATAACATACTTGAGTTGGCATTACGAAATAATTAACGTAACGAGTGTTTCGATTTAATGTAGCATCATCAGTGCACGTTGCAATTATGAAGCAGCCTTTCTCATTGCCATCTGGGAACCGAGAACACTTCTACAAGGGTAATAATTAGAGAAATTTCTATGTAGGTACGTATTCTTAACTTGTTTCTGACCACCAATGGGATTACTACATAGACAAGATTAACGAGATCTTAATATCAAAGTCATTACTAACAACAACCGCATAAACTCTTTTTAATTGATTGATTGAATGATGATATTTCAAAATGCTATATCCAAGAATATTTTAGCTGTGAGCTTACAAGTTATTTTTTGTTAGTTTAAACTGAATAGCTGGTGAATTTTTATGATTAAAATAGTATCTGTTGAGCTTGGATTTAAATTAGGTATCCTAATATTTATGTTACAGCTATGAGCTTTCGTACGTTGCAAAACTTTCTTCTATAAGAAGTTCGTATATATGAAAAAAAAAACGATCCACCGATTATGAACTTTTCTTTTTAATCTTTATTACGACATTCTTAACCTCAGTATACTGTTGAAGGCAATATTCTCCCAGCTCTCTTCCCCAACCAGAGTCCTTATAACCTCCAAAAGGCCCCTGAGGACCAATAACACCATATCCATTAACCCATACAGAACCGACTCTTAAACCTTGCATCAAGTAATGAATCTTTTCCATGTCATGTGTATATATACCAGCTCCTAACCCATATTGAGTATTATTTGCCCGTTTTAGAACATCATCTATTTTATCGAATTTTAATATTTGCTGAAGTGGACCAAATATCTACACAAATTATTATTAGAAGAGAAATAATACTTCATATTTCGACTTTTACTTCTGCATTAGCTAAAGTATGATGATCTTGGACGTCTGCAAAAACTGTCGGTTCAATGAAGAAGCCTTTCGTACCGATTCGCTTCCCTCCTGTCTTTAAAACTGAACCATCTTTGATACCTTTATCGATTAGACCTAGGATACGGTCCATATTACTTTGATTTATTTGTGGACCGTGTTCAGTTTTCAAATCGAAAGGATCCCCTACAACTCGTTTCTTCGCTTTTTCTACTGATCTACAACACAAGTACCAGTGTAATATATTACATTCGCAGCAAAAGTAAAAAAACTGGCAGTACTTCTCTACAAATTCGTCGTATATTTTAGACTCCACGTAAGCTCTACTACCCGCAGTACAGGCTTGCCCTTGATTGAAGAATAAAGCCTCATGACATCCGTCCACAGAATTTTTCAAATTAAAATCAGCGAAAATAATAATCGGATTTTTACCACCTAATTCCAAAGTAATTCTCTTAAAATTTGAATCAATTGCATATGTTTGTATAAATTTGCCTACTCTGGTCGAACCAGTAAATGAAATTTTATCCACCTTAAAGATAATGAATTGGAATTTATTATATAAAAAAATTGATTATATTATTAAGATGATAATACTTTGGGATGTTTGCACAAAGTCTCTCCAACATCTGCACCACCAACCGTCACATTGACGACACCCGGTGGAAATCCCGCCTTTTTAGTGAGTTCCGCCACATGAAGAGCAGTCAAAGGTGTTACCCGTGATGGTTTCAACACAATTGTATTTCCTAATGCGACAGCTGGAGCCAGCTTAAAAATTAACGACAGAATCGGTACATTCCAGGGCACTATTCCTACACATACTCCAACAGGTTCGTGTCTCGTGTAGCAGAAGAAATTGCCATCCATCGGTATGGTTTTCGCATGGTATTTATCTGCCCATCCGGCAAAATACCTCAATGTTCTTATTGTTAACTTTAGAAGAGATGACATTGCGTATACGTAGGGTATGCCGTTATTTAAAGTTTCCAAACTCTGAGAGAGAATTTACGTAGAAAAATGTGATTGGAAACTTATTGTTTTGTAAATTAAAATAAAAAATTACGTACCGCTAACAGTACGGCATCTTTTTCAATAAGCGAAGCAAGTTTGTGAAGCAAGTTGCCTCTTTCTGATGCATTCAATGTTCGCCAATACGATTGATATTCAAACGCTTTGCTTGCTGACATTACAGCAGCGTCGACATCTTCTTTACCAGCCGCTTCTACTTCAGCAATAGCTTCGCCGGTCGTTGGGGAGTAAACTTTTATAGTTTTTCCACTTTTAGCTTTGTGCCATTCGTTGTTATAAAAAATCTGGAAAAATTTATGTAAAAAATGATGAAGGAATTAGAAGAAAAAAAAACTTTGTTAGTAATGTTAGGTATTTATTAATACTTGCACCAGTTTCTGCCACTTTCGGTTGTAGAATGGGTGGTGGCAACTTCTTATAATTGATGTATCTTTTTTGTGATTTCTCGACGAACGAACGGGTTAGTTGAAACATTACTTGGTTTTATTGTTAGTATATCTGATTAAAAACTTAATAAAATAATATTTTTAAGTATTATAGACAATCATGCATCTTATATAAAATAACTATAATATATAGAAAACATAGAAAATAGTGAAATCTGTCAATCTGACATTCATAATTTGCTTCATAGAAATTTTGACTGAAACTGGTCACTTTTATAAACTTGACGAACACAATACCTTTTCCTTTGCCAATTAGATCTTGAAGTTGAAACTAAAAACGGTGAGAAACGGAGCAGCGAAAGGTTTTGCGCAAAGATGGAAGGTCTGGAAGATTATATTTTAGAGAAGTATGTACATGTTTTTAGTCGAATATAGTTATGGAGTATGGTCGGTAAGCAAACACAAATTCGGGAGAATGTTCTGGGCTTGAAACTGAGCAGAAATAACAGTAAGTATATCGCTATAGGTAGAATACTTCAGAGGATTCTAAACAAGACGGAATTTCCAAGAATTGAGAGTTCTCGGTTAATGACATTCTCGTATTTACTTTACTTGAAATAGTGTCCGTTCTTAATCAGTTGTTGCGCTAGTGCGGAATATTCTTCCAAACCGAAAATGGGCTCTATGTTCTTTATATATAGGTAGTTTCAGTTGATCTTTTAGTTAGTCCAATATAAACTTGATCACAATCCTAGAACAGCGAGTACATTTAATAATTTCCTTTTGGCTAGTGCAGCTGCAGGTGCTTCTTAAGTTGCATTTATTAACAAGACTATATACCCCATAGTGCTTGATGCATGACATAACTTTGTTGTAAAAAATATTATGCTGTAAATTACGTCCTTAAAACTGAAAACTCAATTTAGGCAAAATAATCATTCATCATAACTTCAAAGCTCTGGAAAGTGTTTAAAAAAATAACAATAAAACAACTTTTTTATTTTTTTTTGCATATAGCAATAATAGTACAAAAGTATATAAGAAATTTTAATTCTTGCAATCTAAACGCTTACAATTAAATTCAGAATCTCTACGAATTCTTTTGCTGTACGGCCGTGATAACATTCTTAACTTCCGTATATTGACTTAAACCATATTCTCCGCACTCCCTTCCAAGTCCAGAATCCTTGAAGCCTCCGAATGGACCTTGGCAACCAATAACGTTGTATGTATTAACCCAAATGGTACCAGCTCTGATTCCCTGACTTAAATAGTTAATTTTATCAATATCTTTACTATAGATACCGGCTGCCAAACCATAATTCGTGTTATTCGCCCGCTGAATAACTTCTTCTAAACTGTCAAATTTCATCAATTGCTGAACTGGTCCGAAAATCTACGAAAAAACGTACCTAATTAAAAAATTGAGAAACATACAGACATAATTACTTCTTCTTTAGCAATTGTGTGATCATCCTTTACATTGGCGAAAACTGTAGGTTGTACGAAACAGCCTTTACCACTTATACGATCACCTCCCGTCATAAGCGACGCACCCTCGCTAACGCCTGTCTTGATTAAACCTAAAATTTTATTGACTTGTACATCGTCAATTTGTGGACCTTGCTCGGTTTTTAAATCGAATGGATCTCCTACCGTGCGATTCTTTGCCCTTTCAACTGCTCTAGAAATAATATAGCACGATATGATATATGTAAATCGAAGAATGTAAATAGAATTTCATATACCTCTCGATAAATTCGTCATAAATCTTAGATTCGATGAAAGTTCGTGTCCCTGCACAACAGACTTGACCTTGGTTGAAGAATACGGCTTGATGTGCCGTTTCAACGGCTGCAGCTAGATCACTATCAGCTAAAATTATGTTAGGGCTCTTGCCACCAAGTTCTAGGGTGACTCGTTTGAGATTGTTTACACCAGCAGATTGTTGAATTAGTTTTCCGACCTCGGTTGAGCCGGTGAAAGCAATTTTGTCTACCTGAAAATGCAATGCACTTTGGTGAAGACGGTTAGGTACATTTCGTAAACAAATAGAAGAAAATTTCTTCTAGGAGCTTGAATTGCGTAAACATTGTTGTAAGTACATAAATACTGTGGAAATTCTATTAAAAATAAAATTTTGCTGTGAGGGTGAGCTGTTTTATAGTCAGATCGGAAATGTTGGTGGCTACCTAAAAGTTTAATTCATTAATACAATTCTGGACAATTTCGTAATTTGCGACTTGCTAATCGCTATTTATTTATGTCGCAGATAAATCTAATGCAAATATCCAAAGTGACCTTTGATTGTTGAAAGGAAATAAAATCAGAACCAATGAAGAAATCCATGCAGTAAAGTATCTACAAACATTATTTTCAAACTTTCTGCTGCTACTACTATTGGACAAACACTTTCAAGTTTGTTCTCCAATCCATAAACAGATTGAACTAGACAACAAAATTACCTTTTTATTAGCACATAAAGCTTGCCCAGCATCTCCAAAACCAGGTACCACGTTTACAACACCAGGTGGAAATCCAGCTTCCTTCACTAACTCAGCACAATACAGAGCAGTTAACGGCGTTTGCTCTGCGGGTTTTACCACGACAGTGTTTCCCATTGCTAAAGCAGGTGCTATTTTCCACGCGAACATGAGTATTGGACCATTCCATGGAATAATTTGTCCACAAACACCGACAGGTTCGTGCCTCGTGTAACAAAAGAAGTCACCGTCCAAAGGAACAGTTTTACCATGATTTTTATCAGCCCATCCCGCGAAATACCTTAGTACTTTTATTGCCATCGGTAGAAAGCCACCCACGGTGAATGAATATGGCGCTCCATTGTCAGTAGTTTCCAAACTCTATAAGAAGAGGTAGTTTTCATAATGTGATTGATTTTTTTTTAATAAAAGATACGTACAGCTAATAATGCAGCGTCTCTTTCTATTAAATCTGCAAGCTTGTACAGTAATCTCCCACGTTCCGAAGCATCCATTGTTCTCCACGGCGAGCCTAATTTAAAAGCGTTATTGGCGGCTTCAACCGCTACATCAATATCTGCCTTCGCACCTTTTTGGATGCTTGCGATCACTTCGCCAGTTGATGGGTTGACGGTTTCGAATGTTTGACCGCTTTTTGATTTATGCCATTCATTGTTGTAAAATATCTGAATCAACGAAAGTTTGAGTCTATTTTAATATAATTTAGAAACAACAGCATATTGGTGGAACGATAATATAAGGGATAAAAGGAAGCAATGCTTGCGGATCAGAAGGCGGGTGTATCAGAATGGGGAAAACCAATAACGCGGACGAAAAACGAAAGAGCAAAGACGAATATAAAAATGCCAAAAAAGATCTACAAAGGATGATAAATCAGTCCAAAAGAGAGCAGTGGCTAAGGCTTTGTGAAGACCTAAACAGAGATATCTGGGGTGACGGGTGCAAAATAGCAATTAGAGGAATTTGAAACCCGGCACTGTATGCCATTACAGATATGTAAGGAAAGAAGAGATATCGTGGCTAGGCTCTTTCCGTACCCCAGAAAGATGAAATACAACCATACGAAGGTAACACAGACGCCGCCGGCATTTACGAACGAAGAACTGAAACAGGCAGCTCAGAAAATGAAATCGAGAAAAGATCCAGAACTAGACGGCATTCCCGCTGAGGCTCTAAAAGAAACTATAAAGACCAATGGGGCGAGGATACTAGGGGTGTTAAACTCCCTACTGGAGACACAAACGTTCCCTGCAGAATGGAAGATAGTCAGAGTTGTCCTTATTCCCAAGGAAAGCAAGCCAGATGCAGATTCTGTTAGATCCTATAGACCGATATGCCTGCTAAATGCGATTAGCAAGACGTATTAATCAATAATTAAATCGAGACTAGAACAGGAAATTGAGGTAAAAGGGGGGTTAGCTGAACACCAATTTGACTTTAGACGAGGCTGGTCGACGTTACAAGCTATGGATGAGATCAGGAAAGTGTCGAAGCAAAATAGCAACAGGTGTAACGTACTTGTAACACTCGACATCCGAAATGCTTTTAATACGGCGGACTGGAACCTCATACTACAAAGGCTTGAAGAGAGGAAGGTATCTCTCTACCTTTTGAATATTATTAACGCATACCTAAAGGACAGATACACCCAAAGTACCAAACTGGACTGATACGAGGTGAAGGCGGGGGTGCCGCAAGGGTCTGTCTTAGGACCCATGCTCTGGAACATCTTATATGACGGGGTATTTAAAACTAAGCTGCAGGAGACAGCCAGAATCATTGGATTCGCAGACGACCTCGCATTAATAGTAACGGCGGGAAATAAGTACACGCTAATGGTAAATGCCAACGGGAACTTAAAACGAATAGCTAGATCAATACGAGAAAATAACCTAGAACTAGCACCGGAAAAGGCAGAAGCGCTAGTCATAACGCAAAAGAGGAAAAGAGAGTGCATTACGTTCAGAATAGACGACGTGGAGATAACCCCAAGAAACGCCATCAGATACCTACGCGTGTACTTTGACACGCTTGGAAATTTTGAAGAGCACTTCAAAAGAGCAACCGACAAGGGAGAGAACAGAGCAAGTGGCTTGATTCGCTTGGTGCCAAGGATTGGAGGGCCCAATAGCGGTAAGAGGGCGGTGCTTGCCGGAGTTGTCCACTCTATTCTGCTATATGGAGCGCCAATATGGGTAGACGCGCTCAAAGTTAAAAGAAACTGCCATCTTCTAGAGAGGGCGCAACGGGTAGTCTTACTGAGGGTAGCATCGGCGTTCAAGACCGTGTCAATTGCGGTACTGCAAGTCATTACGGGGACTTTGCCCATCGGCCTAATGGCCCAGGAAGGAAAGGCAAGGCGCGACGGAGTGGGGCAAGAGGAAGCCAGAAGGCTCATGCAGGATAGGTGGCAGAAAGGTGGACAAAGAGGTTAATACCTGATCTGAAAAAATGGATCTCGTGCGAGCACAGGAGGATAAGTTACTACCCTTCACAGGTACTGACGGGGCACGGCGTTTTTAGAACTTATACCAATAGGATAGATAGGGCCAAGAGCGAAAAATGTGTCCATTGAGGCAACATCGGTACGGTGGCACACACAATCTTCCTGTGCGAACGAGGGAGAGAGTAAAAACCAGGACAGGCAAGACCATCGACGCCGAAAACATGATAGATACCATGCTAAAATCAAAATAGCATTGGGAAGAGGGACACAGTTTGGTCAGAAACATAATGAAGGCCAAAGAGGGGGAGGAAAGAGCCCGAGCAAACAGATAGTTTAAGTCAAAGTAAGGTGGCTAGCAAATAGGTTGCACGGTGCATTCGTGAAGCAGATGTCAAACAAGACGGTTCCGTGAATTGCACCAGCTGAAGATAGGGTGGTTTTAGTGAGTATACCAGTTCATGATTGACTCGAAGTCTCATACTACCACGTGCGTGGATCAAGCACATAGTGTCCATAAAGGATTTCCACCAAAAAAAAAACAGGCAGTATTGTAATGCAAAATAATTTAAATTTTCTACGAATGCTGAAGAAATTGCGGAATTCAAAAAAGAAGTAAGAGGTGAATATGCGCAAATAACATTTATCTGATAGGTTGCACCCTGGTTAGAATACAGAAATCAACAATGACTTCTCGAAGAAATATGGGTTTTTTGACATCGGTAAATATTTACGTATGAAATTGCATATTTTCTCTATTTTTAGTAGAAGTACTGATGGCAGAATATATAAAACGTTTCTAAATGGATCGTTCTCTATTTTAAAATTATTACTAATCAAAAGAACAAAGTCATTAAAATACTTCTTACTTGATAATCATAAAAATATTGGCTTATCACCGCATTATAGTCTTCGTTTATATTATTTTGTATTTATAAATAGATAACATCCATTTCAAGTACAATGTGCTAAATTTAGTCATATACATATAATACATAAAAGAATGTTATGCGTTTAGAATTTAGAGTGCAAAAAAAGGAGTAATTTACAACATTTTAAAACTTAAGAACAGTACTGCAATACTTACGCCTGTGTGAGAGATTGTAGGAGAAATGATAGGTTTCGGTAAGCTCGCAGAACTATAACATTTCTGTAATGCCGTAATGGTCGAACGAGAGCACCTTAAAATATTCATTTTTCTTGCAATTTTCACTATCTCGAGAGCGTGTACACCGATACAGAGAACTCACCGAATGATATGTGGATGACTATGATTACAATTTATACATTCGGAAACCGCAAGTTAATCACAATGCAGTACGAGAGAAGGTGATGTTGGGATTCTGTTGTGTCACTGTAGATAATACTTGTTGCTGTTAATTTAAAAATTGCTTATCATTAACTCTTGTAAGGATCATGGTTAAAAAATGATTTGATATTTATACACAACCTGCATTATACGTGGTTTATTTTGGTAGTTGTAGTACATACGTAGCTACAGCTAAGGTAACTAAAAAAAGTTGTATGTTTTGCATGCATTTTTATAATATACTTCATCTTATACACCGGCTGTCTCAGCAAGACCGTTTATTAGAAGTTTATGGGCTTCTAGCCAAAGCCATAGATATAGATTTAAAAATTCAGAACTATATTAATCGATTGTGTTCTCTTCAATTAAAGTATTTTTAGATTTCTAGCGCTTCCGCTTCGAACACCCTGTATATTTTTACATAATTTTATTTATCTATTGTTAAGCATTATGAATATCTTTATTTTTTGCAATTTGATTTGGGTGTTCTTGATAGTAGACATTTACTCCAAAAATCATGTTGACCAAACATGTTGAAGTATGTTTTGGCGACGAGAACGGCTGTCTGTATTGTTTGTTTACTTTATTATGGCACGTTAACTTTTCGAAATTTTGAAGAGGTTTAACTTAATTTTTTCAAACAGCACCTCCGTATTTTATTACTGCGTCGTGCGCTATACCTGAAATTGATAGTTTAGGCGATTAGTTTTTTTTTTAATGCACGCATAACTCATCGATAATTATCTGGTGTGGCATGGAAAATAAGCGTCCTCTAAAGTTTATTGGCAAACTGTAAAGTCACACTTCGTCGTCTGATGCTTGCGAACTAATAATTCTCCGGTCAGTGTCTTTACATTATTGCTATACAGTTAAAATGTATAAAAATACCCAAATCAAGACAGTGTTAATTTGTTTTTTATACACGGAGATTGCAACAAAATTCTTAGTAGAAGTAATATACTTAAGGAAAGCTATCCACATTTACACATAGTGTTAGGTGTGAATAAACACCCACAAATGTTGCTCTTCATAGTACTTGAGGATACGCGCTTCTTTCTCTCTCGTGTTTATCAGTGTCTGGCATATCAGATCCGTGATAGAACTATGTAGGTGTAGTAGGTGTCAAATCTGGAGATGAGGCCAGCTCCAGGGTCCTAACGAATCCGCCTGTCTTCCAAAATTAAGGCGAGTTTTCTCTTCTTCTTAGACTTCCTGTGTGCAATGGGCCGGAGCTCCATCCAGTTGACAGCAACAGGTTCTTCTCAATTTTAAAGGTAAATTTTCCACCACAGTCTGCAACAAACTTAGGTAACGCACTGCCTTTAACACGCCGTGATAAATAACATAACCTTTTCATTCATCATAAGACCAAAGACATTGAAAATAAACCTGATCTGATAATTTCTTTCTCGGATCACCTGCGGTTTGACTGAAACCCAGATATTATCATTATGTCCTCTTGATTTCAAAGATATCACGTCTCACACAAGTTAACTTAATTATTAACTACAGTTTTTTGTCGATCTAACACTTTCGCTAATTCGTCCAAACACCACCAAATGTGTCTTTTGTCGCCGGAAGTTATTTTTTCGCTATTCAGCCTATTCTTCAATTTACTAGCTAAATACGAAAATATACGGTCTACTCTTGTTTGTTTGTTTTTCCTTTTGTTATTTTAATGCCACTTTTGAAAATCGTATTACAAAATTTGAGGTGGCGGATATCGGGGCACTTCATTCTGAAGAAAGTACCACTCGCCCATAAGGAGATATACACGATAATGTTATCATGAAGCTGCGTTGAAGTCTTTCGAGTGTTGTCAGCTTCTTCAGAAGGCTTCCAAAGACTGAGCTGAGGTCGCTGAAGAACATCCAGTAGGTTGTGTCAACGCCGACGATGTCGGAAAGTTATTCTGCAAGTTATGCTTGCACCACCACACAGCAATGACGACGATATGTTGTCTATTTACTTGAATTTCGACGTTATACATCATCGTACACCAATGATAAACAAAGCTATATGGGGTAATATTATGAAGATATGGAAGTTGGAGAAAATAATGTGAACACCTGTGAAAAGAGCATTTTTTTTATTAATAGCCTGTTAGCATGAATTACAACTGGTCTTCGTTTGCAATATGCTAACATTACAGTTGACACAGTTCTTGTCCCAGCCAAACCACACCATGCTCTTTTTTGGAATGTTAACAGAATTTCATATATCGTTTGTGGTTCATTCTTTTAGC
>ML218744.1:45510-64259 GCA_004785975.1 Popillia japonica
GGCACTTAAATTTGAATGAAGTAGTATTACGGAGATAGTATTTACCGAAAACCGAAAATACATAAATCTCCCTATGTCCCACTCGGCCGTGAAACCCTATAACAATTTATTAATTCTGTATCATTCAATAATTTATTCGTCATTTATTGGTAATTGAAAGAATATTTGACAAACGCCATTTTCCTCTTTATCTATCTACATATGTATGTATCTAATTGGTGGTTTAATAAGTTACTAGAAGACCATATAAGTCTTTATCGTAATGATTGACATCACCTTTTCCTAGCACATTAATGTTATTTTCTTTATATTCTATTTCTTCATCCGTTTTCTCAATTGTATCAACTGCTGCAATTCCCGATTCTTTTAAAATGTTGTTTTCAGTATAGAGGGTCCTGCAACTGAATTCTTCTTCTTCGATTACTCGTTTGCTATTGAAATGAGACGTTGTTGAAACACATGGTGAAACTATATAGACATTAAAAAGTATATCTGAAAATTATTTTGGATTACACAGAGTGTTCGAACAATTGGCGTAATCACATATATATATTTTTTAATAGAACATGGTAATTAGTTGTGCATTTTCAGAAGTCACTAGTGTCTATATGCATCTATTTTCTTTTTTGATACGCTTGTTTAGAGGTAATTAATATTTTTGTAAAAAATCGATATTTAGGTAGTGCCATTAAAAAAACCACTACTGCTACAATTGTGAAGTTTACGACGAAATAGTTGGGAATGCTTTTATCAAGAATTCAGGTAAAACTTACACACGATTACTCCATTAATTATTTATCGTTTTAAAAACTTGTTAATATTAAAAATATACCTACTAAGTGACTACAAATGATTGGTACAAACAGCACAGATTAATAGTGACGTTGAAAGTATGTAATTTTCTTAATTTTTTTAATCGTTACAAACTGTTAAAAAATCTCAACGATTTTCTGAGCTATATTATTTCATAAGACATTCACTGTAAGCTTCCTGTATAGATTGAAAAGAGTACGACTACAGTAACACGTTGATAGATGTTTGTTTCACCGTTATTCTGCAAGTTATTTATGTATATTTGGGTAAGGATGGTTGCCTTCAACAACAAAAACACAAACAATACTAGAAAATTAAATATTTTCTTGACTTAAGTTAGGAAATAAGGACAGTAAATATGAAATAAATATAAATAACATTATAAAAATTACTCCTATTAGCAGCGAGACCATTTCACTTTCTCCAATATTGGGCGAATTTGTGCAATTGCTCAACGAATGCGGCCATGACAGCTGTTACGGAAACATCTATTAAACCCTGCAAGTAATGCACTGCCTCTTCGTCCGATATATCCAATCGCAATTTATCCTGGACTTTCCTCACAGCCTTATCAGGTTCCAAAGCTATATCGGGAACGCTTACATCAACCATTAGCGAAAATAGATTCAGCATCAAGTTAGCATGTCTAAAAACAAATAATTTAATATTAAAGTATGTTGGTTTAATAATACGGCGATTTAACCTTCTTAAATGCAAGAATGCTGTATAACACAGTTTCTTGAATTCTTGATAATGTTCAGAATTAATCCCACCCATACCTTCAACCATTTCTTTACTTAATTTCATAGGTGGTGGTAACGGTTTAGGATCTCTACCAAGGATATAACCAAAATCAATGTGGAATAATTTTCCGTTAGTTGTAATGAGCAAATTATCCAAATGACGATCGCCTACTCCGAGGAGATAAGTTATGACGCAATATCCCGCGCAAGATCTTACGTAAGCATCTAAAACTTCGGGTGCAACTCCGTAGGGCGCATTCTCTTGTGGATGATATCTTCTAAAGAAGTTTAATATTGAGCCTTCATTCGTAATAGCCTCCGCAACTGTGAATGAGTCTATAAACTGTACAAAACCATGTTTGGTGCTCATTGCCAAGACTCTATACGGAGTTAATTTTAAATCTAAGTTTTCCCGTCTTAAAAGCTTATCCATCAATGTGATCATTTGTAAAATCAGCTGATCTTGTCGTAAATCATCGCCATGTTTAAATATGGCTACATATTCTGCATTATCGGTTGTGATAAAATATAGTTTCGACGGCATTAAGGCCGATTTAAATAAACTAGCTTTCTCAGGAACGATACCCTTAATTTGAACCTCTGGATCTAGAGGGAATGGAAACGGCTCAAAATTTGCAAAATTGAACTTATGAGTGTCGGGGTCGGCCAATAATTGTTGCAATTTTTCAGTTTTCTTCTTTCTATTGCAGCTTTCCCCGGATACTTTTTTCATCAGTTTTACTAACTTATCAATAAATTTTTGTTGCTTGGCTAAAAATTCTCGGCGCTTTTGCATTTCTGCGCTACCTCTGGCTAATGTTTGTGAAAACGTTTTCATTACTGTTAAGTACATGTCCCTAACTAAACCCTGAAAATTAAAGAAATTTTTTTTTAGAAAAGCAGGAATAAATTTAGTAATAACACTTTTACATCCTGCTTGATTCCATGCTCTTGATCTTCACATTCTATGAGCAAGTACCAATAAAAATAATTCGCCAGTGACGAGTTCCTGCACGCCCTCTTTATCAAAAAAGACGCCAAGTCTTGTACTTCTTCTTCTTTCAATTCACTCTGAAGTGTATCTGTGTTACCAGAATCAGTGTTAATATTGAGGTTATGTAACAAATTTTCCGGTACCGTAATCGCCCTTTGAATCGAATCGAATTCTATGACGCTATTGACGTTGGAGGCGGCTAAATGATCGGCTTGATTATAGCTCATGGATCTGTTAATTGTCGGTTCGTTAGTTATGGTGCTGTTGCTCTCTCTGCTGTCTTTCTTCTCTAATACGGCTTCTTTTTCTTCGTGGGAAACTAGAACTTCTCTGGATGGAGATATTCTTCTGAAACCTTTAAATAATGATAGTAGCATAATAATTAAATAATAAGAATCGACACATTTTGAAAAACAACAACAAATTGTATACTGTTCTACAATCATACCTTCCTTAATGTCATCAAAATTCTCGTATTTCAATGCTTGTACCAGTTGCAGCAGGTACAACATTAAATCTTCGTCTGGAGCTTCCTGGAGCCTCGATATAGCATATCTTCTAACCCCAGCATGATTGAAATTAGGGCTAAGTAACTCTAAAGCATCCTCCACATCCATCGGTGCCCAAATTTCTAACATAGCCAGCGCCTGTTTCACTTCTCCACTCTGCGTCCAATTCACGCATTTTAAAAACTTTGTTAGCGCCTTCTTCTGATTGCTCAAATAAAAACGAAAACGCCAGACGTGGTCTTGTTCTTCGTTGGACAATTGCGTCGTCGCTGGATAAGACACTATGGTATTAAGAATATCACGTACGTTCGCATTCGGCTTCGCATCCTTATCCGAGTGACCACTACGTAATGAACGGGCTAGCTTGTGATGTTTTCCTTCGACGAGGTTCTCCTGGGGACGTTTAGAAAAAATACTTTCAATATATCACCGAAACACATGCTTAACAAGGAAAAGAGCTTGCGCTACTAGCACGATCCGTTTGATAGGTTCTCGTTTTACATAGCGGTGGAATTTCAAAGAAAGATTATGCCCTATATTGTATGTAGAATGCGTAATGCGATTAATGTAAAGGATTAGATACAGTATTAGCGGTTGTCGACATAATTTAAGACGTACGACGACGAAATATTTAACAGCGATCTATTTCATTTATAGTGCTTCTTTCTCCAATAAAAATAGTTCAAAGTATTATAATAACATTAGTTATTGCAAATTATAACGAATTTAACGTAAAAGCTTGTATTGTCTAAACGAATTCCGAAAGAAAAGTGTAATATCTGTACAACAATAATTTCTAATGTAAAAGGCCAGAAAACGCTGACCGAACAATTATTAGATTCATTCACCGCCTAGCGCAAAAAGGAAGGGAAAGGAGAACAAGGAGTACTTCACAAACGATTAATTCTAACTTTAAACAAATAAAAAGATTCCACCCTGAAAACCTGTTTTCAGTTCTTATCAAAATAATAATAATAATAAACACCGTTATATATACACTGCTGAAAATAATTGACGAGCGTACCCTGTATAATCTGAACGTGTGAAGAAACATTCTTAAATTTGCGGAGCATCAAGGTTTCCTATAGACGCGTCTATGCAGCGAGTTTCGACTTTTGCCATCGCCGCATTTTTTACTGAGCGGCTCCGAAAGGGGATGTAGACCAACGGGGATGGCAGAAACCGGCGATTCTTAGTGTGGTTTGAAATAATAGCGGATCGATCGCGCTACTTAAGCGAGTATGAGCGAGGAATGTTTCTGGGGATGCACATGGCGGGTGTATCCTTCCATGAGCTCGTGCGCCGTCTCGAGCGATCGTTATCGGCTGTGCGACGGGCATGGCGAGAATGGACTGAGGTAGGACGTACGCGCCTTTAGCTTCGAGCGGGACGGCCACGCGCGACAACAGCACGCAAGGACCGCGCCCTTTTTTTTTGTTATGTCACGTGTGTGGTCCTCAAGGCAATTTGGAGCCGTTTGGCCAGCAGGAAAGGAAGACGCACTCACTACCCGAACTGTACGGGGGCGTCTGGTAGAGGGTGGACTGCGAGCGCGCCGTGCGTTGCAGCGAGTTCTACTTACTCCCGAACACCCCCCCACACGCTCCCAGTGGGTCAACGCAAGGCATCGGTGGGTTCCCGAGTGGAGACACATTTTGTTTTCCGACGAATCAAGATTGCAATTGGGCGTCGACGACGCCAGAATTTTGATTCGTCGGCGACCTGGTGAGCGTCTACTCGAACAGCAATGTAAAAGGAAGGGACAGGACAACAGTGACGAACGACTAAATCTAACTTTTAAATAAATAACTTTAATTTAAATTACCGAAACCAAAATTATTGCTCGTGTCAGTTGGCTCCGAACGGTTATTTCCGACTTACCATCCTATATTCAAAAAGAGTACATGCGCGTTTTGCTGGCCCGTAAAAAGAAAAATAGGTATAAAAACCGGAACCAAAAAATTGGCGCAAACAATCTGCAAACACGGCAGAATTGCATGATAAAACGTTGATTAATATAGTTTACAATTTAACCCTCATCTGTTGCATTTTAATACCTTCAAAATCTCCTGATCTGGAACAGTAACAATTTCAGCCTGTGCTCGAAATTGATACACTTCATCCCCATCTTGTTCAAAATATACAACATAATGGGGTATCGAATCAACAAAGATCGTAGGGAATTCAACCATTAAGTACAAATAATCCGATGATCTTTTCTCCTTTTCATTAATCAGCTCCAATTCTCGAAATGTCAGTCGATCTAGCCAGTCCACCTAAAAAATATTTTTTGTCAGGATATAATTAATATGAAAACTAAAAGGGTTACTTTTGTGATATGACCGTTTCTATGTTTTTTAGCTAATTTGGCAAGTCGCTGCATTTGCTCTTTTCCATTATCATAAGCTTTGCCTGGAGTTTTACTAGGATAACTGCCATCAGCTACACAATTTGGCCAAACACGTAAATCTAACATACCCTAATTTTTAACAAAATACAAATCATTATGAATAATTAAATTTACTCGAATTATACCTGTCTGAAAACACCATATTTACTAAATAAGGATATTGTAGTACCACCTACTGGAATCAATTTAGTAGGTCCACCACAATCATAAATTGTTAAAGCCAACTGGGCAGTACGTGGTAAATCATTGAATTGTACTGGTAATGTTACCCACTCATTCCAGCTTAAAAAATAAGTTTTATTGTCCCAATTAGAGTACAGAAAAACCAAAACCTAACTATATTTACTTCCATCTTGAAGAGAAAGCTTTATATGAGGTTGTTACAGGAAGAGCTAATGGTTCATTTTGATTGAATACTTGGCATTGTACCATCAAATCTGAACATCCTTCTTGGTATAATCCTGAATATTTCAATAAAGGATCCTCTAGTAATTTATCATATTCGGGTTTTTGTCGCTGACCCTCTAAAACGCCACTAAAACATTTAACGTGAATTAAAAATGTAACAGCAAACATAAGAACTCACATCTTTATTTGTACCCTATTCTTTAAGGACGAACTATACACATAATAGAATTTATCACTTAATTCCTCCATTGCACCAGTTAATTATTATACATTCTCAAAATATTTAGTTAGAGAGAACTGTAACAGTTTAAAAAGGACACAAAATAATAACAAATCAGCTGGAACATGATTACTGTAAACCACTGTAAACTACCAAACGTCAAATTTAGGACATATGGTTGTTAGGTAAATTATCACATCATTGTTCTGCAATTTTAGCATTTATTTTCTTATTACATATACAAAATTCTTTTCTTTTAATAGAAATGTTAAAATTAGCAAAGATTTTTTTTATTTTTTGTAATATTAAATAACATAAATGATTACGAGTATGACAAAATTGGTACGATATGTTCAAGACATCTAAAATGATCATATGGGCGGCAATTTCAAAATTCCTAGACAACATATTTTAAAAGGAAAATTCTAAATGTAGTAAACGGCTTTTATTACTCCCCTTTTTAAAACATTCTATATACAGATATATTTTGAAATAAGTCTCAAACAACTACATAAATACAATATTTATAATTTTGTGAAAATATTATTTAAATAATTCTTCTTTGATGGCGCACTAGTGAATAGACTTCCTAAAAATATGAAAACAAATTACATCTATGTAAAAACAATTAGAATTGTATTGTACCTGTAAATGCTTTTCTAGATGAATCAGATTCATTAGAAACTATTTTACAATTTTCTATTTCATAAATTTGAAAACCTAAACAGCGGAACTTTTCGTCTGTTTCATACAAATTCTGTGAACCCCCTGCAAAGTAAGGACGGCCAGAGAATGGATTTACAAAATCAGCCCAATAGCCTGCATTTCTTAGTTTGTGGCAAACGTTTTTTGCTGCTAAAACAAACTAAACATGATTCATGTCAAATATTAAATCACATAAGATCTTTCTACTTAACTATCTGTGCTAATTTTTCAGTTTCAAGATCTGTACTTGATCGATAATGCTTAGTATCTGGCTTAAGAGAAATAGTAATAACAGATAGCTCAGAAGTTTCTAAATTACGATGAGGAAAAAGGTCACATACAGTTTGTCGTAGAACTTTGGGGCATTCTTGGGCTCTACAGACAATATTAGCGTCTCTATTCTAAAACCAAAAAATCACAATTTAACGTCATTCTCTAGCTGAATTCATCATACATTATCTATTTCTTCCATGACAAATGTTCCTTCATTATTTATGGTAGTATAAACATCATACCAGGCTGGTCCTACATTTCCACGCATAAAGAACGGGAAAGTTGGCGAAGCAAGCAGTTCGTAATTAGGATCCCTCCATGCCAAATTTATATGATTATCTAACAGAAAACAGTAAAATGTTTGTTACACAAAGAAGGTTAGGATGTCAGTAAAAAATTAACATACCTTTCTTCTGGGGTTTTCGCGATTTTACTACTTTATATGGTCCTTCAATATTAACACTTTTACGAGAAAAATTTCGAATTAGATTACAGGCATATCCGAAATTTTTAGAGGTAGCTTTCCCGAGCATAAATAAACCTTGATTTGACATATTCTATACTTGTGACATTTTCCATTATCAAAAAACAAATTCTGCCACTACCACACAGTACCATCTCTTAAAATTTGAGTTTTGATTTTGAAATATGAAAATACTTTTCCAACTATTAAGGAAGTTTTTAGGTATTGTATATATAAATTGTATGTTTTATAAATTATTATTCGTAAACAAGACAGAAAGGCAAGTAAAGACATGTTATTCTGATTATTATACATTTTAATTGATTATTTAAAAAATAATAACTTACACCAAAAATAAAACATTACTTACAAACTTATCCAAATTGTAACAAATTTAATTATATTTCAATTAAGATTACTATTTAATATTCTTATTTGGTTATTTTAATTTCAACAGTCAAACCGATGCCCTGCTTAAATTTTGGTGTTGGCAATAAGTCTATTTTCTAGACGCTGTTGCGCAACTGACAATTCGTTGATTTATTTAAATTTTTGTCAAAATGTGATTACAAATGTAATGTGTTAACGTAAAAGAAGATGATATACTGGAACCGAAGCAATAGCTTAAATTTATAGCGAAGAATTTGCTATATCAGAGAAGAAATCTATAGAATGCAGATAGTAAATCAGCTGGAAGCCATCTTGTAATGTAATGTTGTGGATATTGAATGTAAACATGGAATTTGATTTCCATAGCGTACGAATCATTATATCACCAGAAAATATGTGATTGTGGAGCAAATAGATACACGTAAGTAAATTGCAAGAACTAATTATCATCTGTTATGTATAAACAGCGCGGATGGGTAACTAATATGGCTTCATTTATTGGCGCCAAATCCGGTTATTTCAAACTGAAACCTACTTTTCATTTAAACCACTTTTTGTCTTCATGTATTCAGGATGAATAACTCTAAATTAATAAATGTTATTCTTGTTGTAGGTAAGGAAATATGGCTGATACTGAAGGTGTAGATCAACTATTTCCTGGTTGGTCCTCTGTGGTGCATAGACCAAGTGAAGATCCTGAACCGTCAGATTTACCAAGCACTGTAGATATGAATGCTGTATTTAATGCAGAAGTAAATGCAGCTCCAGCAACTAATTTACAGGAAGTCGAGTCTTCTGATTCTGATAGTGATTCAGATTCGGACTCTAATGTATGTACCATAATATTAATCAAACTCTTTTTTAATTTTCTACCTACTTTCAGAATTCCGGTAGTGACGATTCCGGATCATGTAGCCAATCAGATTCTTCCGATTCAGATAGTTCTAGTACAAGTCAAGATTCGAATTCTAGAGCAGCATCGCCTGAGTTTTCGGTGCTTAGTTCGCAAACAAACGGTTTACGCTTAACAATACAGACTGTACGGAAGTCTTGCAATAGTCCAACTGAAAGACAAAATAAAACCAACGTCGATACTAGACTAAATGTGAAATGCAGCAACTTAAGTTCTAGTTCAAGTGAAGGTGAATCGGATGGAGACAATGAGTCGGAACCGAAAAGCGATGGTTCTAAGAGTGGTAGTAAAAGTGTCAAAGAAAGTGCTAAAAAGCAATTGAAGAAAGTTCAGACTAAATTACCTGAAAAGAAAGTTGAGAAGAAGGCTGTCAAAAAGGAGAGTGCTGCGCAAAGTAAAGATGCTACGAAAAAGCAAAAAGGCAAACGGAATGCTAAGGTAAGATTTTGAAATAATTTTTTGTATAATGCATAACGTATTCTAGTAAGACAAAGCAAAATACAAAATTATTAATATTGTTATGAAGGTGATAAATAAAGAAAAAACTTGCATTATCAGCCTTTTGCAAACATTTTTGTCTATGGAAAAAATTATTGACAATATATATAGAAAAACACATCTGAAAATATGTATAATTTTTTCAGGAGTTTGTAGATGACATGTAGGCTACTATTATATATACAAATATTTGTTTGTTATTGAAAGAAATTGTTGGTCAAAGTTTGTGCTCGTCTTCACAAAATGTTAATGTGAATAAAACACATACACTGTTGATAAGTAAGAATAGCCACGGTCCATTAAAAGGCATGTGCTGTGTTTCTGCACTAAAATACAAACTTGTACAATTTGAAAAATACTGTGGCTCTATTTTTTAAATTCATTTTACTAAAACGACATTTCTCTAATAATGGTTTTTATTGAGGAAGATCTTGTAATTGGCTTAATTAATGCATTGTTGAACTATATTAGCCAGTTAGAGGAATATCATTTGACTATCTTTTAATAGCAAACTTACAGATTGTCTAGTTCAAGACAAGTCTAGAGGTTAGTCCATAAACGGTCTTTGGATAAGCTAAAATGATGTAGAATTTGCAAATCTTGCTTGGTTAATATATGCAAGAGGTTTTATTTTCCTCACACAGGTTATGAGTTTGTTACTCACTTCATGTAGGCTTAGATAAATTTTTACAGACTCTTATGTTTGTCTGTTTTCAAACTGACCTATCTCCTCTGGAAACATATGTACATGGATATTGTCTTGTATGTTTATTTTTGAAACCAAAGTTTCTAATGAAAGCATGAAGAAGGCTCGAAGAAAAATATGTGGAAGCCTTTTACAGTGATATACATATATTGAAATGTTAGTATCAAAAGTGCTTTAAAATGCGTCGTTCTACGGTATCCACATCTTTTTTGCATACATAATAAATTGGGTTGCAAATAACTGATGCATACTCAAGCTTTGATCTAACAAGATCAAACTGCAGTAGTTTTAAAGTCGGTATATTAACAAATCGCTTTTTAGTACCTACATAAATGAAAGCTCAGCATCTTAGTGGCTGAAGAAACAACTAAAGCTAATTTGCAGCTAAATGGTGGTACAGTATTAAAAGTAACGCCCAAATTTTTGATCTTGGTGCATCTCTGGGTAGAAATGTGAGCAATAAAGCTTACAAAGCTCATCACACTAATCCTTTCTAAATTATATTGAAGAAATACGTAATCCTCATTCGAATTTATTGAGATAAATGGTTTCACGTTATCAGGAAACATTAAAATTTAATTGTTAATACAAAGTGGAAGGTGGTAAATAATTATTATTGGTATATTCACATAATACATAATGTACAAACACTATTAAAAAAAGTTAAGTATTGTTCCATTATACATATAATTTATGTATTACGTCAATTTCACGCCTAAGTGTATATCCATATACATAAAATATGTAATAACATTTGTATCGTCAGCAGGTAAATGTAGAGATACGAACAGATGTTTGGATTAGTTATTTTTAACATGAGTGCCAAATTTTATACAGGAAATAAATTTTGCGCTGCTTTTCCAATTTATTTTCTACCTGGGTTATTCTCAGTTACGGTTTAATACCTTTATTTTCCAGTTAAATTGAGGTATTGTTAATTGTAATTTTTTCAACTGCAACTAACGAGATGTAAGACGGCCTTCATGCACGAAACTATTAATCAATCGATAATTGCATATTTGTTTATATGCACATTTTATATATATAATTATTAGCGATTTGTCATGAAGGTTTTACTATTTGTAATAGTTTCCTGAAGCAAATGAGAGAAATATTGATTTTATGTTTGGTACAGAATGGGAATACCAATTTTATTTTTATATTTCTCATATTTAGGCTGTAGCCACTTTGGAGGTGCTAAAAAATTTAGATTAAATTATCAAAAAAAAAATCAAATGAGAAATTTTGCCTATTGCCGTTTTTAATAATAATAATAATAATAATAATAATAATAATAATAATAATAATAGTCTTTTATTTCGACGGATAACATAAATTCATAAACAAAATTTGGGAATAAATGGGCAATTCTTTCTCTCACTTTTGAAGCTCTTTATAATGTAAAGTTCGCAAACCTTATCGAGTCTTTAATACCCAAAAAATATAATAATATTCAGAAATATTCGGTTAAAATTAATGTGATTGCCTAATTTTGTATGTATCTTGACCAAATGGATGCATGCTTCTCTTTCTTTTAAAGTCTTACTTAACTCGTTGAGTGTACAATTGACAATTTAAAATGCGCAAAATTGAAATATCCAGTAAATATTTTTCTGATGTGTCTGATGAGTAAACACATTTTCTTTGAAAAATTCTTCTTTTATAAAAGAATCTTATTGTTAGCTCCTGTAGAACTTGGCCAATACTGGACCCAAACTTCATTAACTTAATTTCACCGAGCAATTATAATTCTTGCTTGGCTACAAAGCCTAATAGAAAAAGGTTAAAGCAAATTGTGAAAATAATTATATATTTCTAAGTTAAAAAAAAATTGTTTATTAAAGAGTTTATGCGAACGTAACACACGCATTCTTAGATCAGTTCCAAAAATTCTTTGTTATAATAAAATTACTCAAAAGACTAAAGCAAAATAAATGTTTAAACTTGTATAAACATTATTTTTGTTCTTAACTAAATAGGTTACATAAAATTCAAATAAAAAGTTTTAAGGTAGATCATCGGAAAATAGATCAACTTTAGTACTAAACATAATTTAGCAGATCCTGGATATTTATAGGGACCATTAACTCATTTCTCAGATTATATCTTTCAAACACGATACATTTCCACCTTTATAGTTAATTATAGACATATACACATTTAAATCCGAGTGGGAAAATAATCGTTTGATCAAAAAAATGTGTTCGTAGCAATTCGAATAACTTTGGGCGATGCGTTATAAGAACTACATAATGTTCATACATGTGTATGTATGTATATATACACATACAAAGACGCAATTCAAAACCACTTTGCTCAATTAAACAGCAGCTACTATACCCGCCTACTATTTCCTCAATTTTCTTAAAACAAACATCTAAATCGCTAAAGTAAAATAAATCTCCTGTCAAAATCCGTACATTAGTCATTCATCCACTTGATCTTTCGCTGGGATCCGTATGTAAACTATCGTAGAACAGACCGATAAGTAAACAAGCAAACAAGCTGCAACGGAGAGCCGTGTTCTTTCTGTCTAGACAATAACAGTGGATGTGGAGTCCGGAACCAGCAGTTCGCCCATCCATTAAGTAAATTACTTATGCGTTCAGGGTTGAAAGTTGAGACAAATACGCACGTTTACTCTGTCTAGATAAACAGTATGCGGTCGTTCCATTATATACAGGTGTTTGGTGTATATATGTATGTATATGCGTTACCTGAACCGGCTTCTTATTAAATTGCATTTAGTTAAAATTAGTATAATTTTGTTGATTTATTCTGTACCTTTTGTGACACACCATAAATTATTTTCCGAGAAGAATATGTGAAACACTTTGTATATTTTATATACACTTTGTATACAAAATTGTTAGAGTTGCTTGACTCTAATAATCATCTGTATGTTCTGAATAATTTTTAATTTGGGTAAAGTTGCGTTTAGTCCTGAAAATGTTATGTTTCCGTTAAACCTGAGCATAACGAAGGACCAAGACAAGACCGTAATTTGTACAAAATTACTATATTTATAAATAAAAAGATTTGTTTCAAATGTCGCATACTTCTACATTAAAATTCCAGAATATTTGAAACTCTTTTATAGCATCTTTCGTAGTAATTGTCTCGAATTCTTGACAATGAAAGAGATTTCACGCATAGTTACATATAAATTTACTTTGTAGCTTGTTTTAAAATACAGCATGACGAAGAACCCCTACTCGCAACAAAAAATTGTAGGACATTTTAAGTACAAAAAAGGAAGTTGAAGTTTAAACTGTTTAATTACTCTCTCAGTTTCTCCATATAACGTATTTTCAAAAAGTTTACAAATGTTGTCTTTGTTGATAATGTCATTTTAGTTAAGAAGTTGAGACAACAACAAATCTATCGCCTACAATTTTGCATAGAATTCCTTTTGTTGGTTTCCATTAGGTCTTTGAGTCTTGAAATGAGGTCTTATTTCTTCTAGTAACACGAATAAATTTGTAAAATTTTTGGATGGTTCAGCCTGTACCTAGTATACTCTTTTCGTGAATTCGTTTGCTTATCTCACTAAAATAAAGTTTGTTGGGGTATCACGAATGAAGATAGTGATTTAGTTGGGAGGGTTCAGAATACACTCTTAATATCTTTCTTCCTATTGCTTCTTATAGTTTTATAGTCCTAGTAGTAGTACTTTCAAGGGGAACACCAGGGTTATCCAACACGGGTCTTGATGGGTCTCAACTATGTTATATTGAGTGCCCAGGTACGAGCTTTTATCCTAACACGCCCTAGTTTCTGAGAAAAATCAACATTGTTTAGCGCATTTTTTATAGCGTTAATGTTAGTCTCCGTACAACCAAGCGTGCGTAGCGGAGTGGACTAGATCTACGTATGCGATCGTGGTGGCCCGCGTTCGATTTGTATTCGTCTTTTCTTTTTCAATCTTACTGTGCATATAGGGGCTTATATATACATTTTTTAAAGTGATTAGTGATAAGAGAGCAAGAGAATTATTGCTTAGCATTATTTCGCTTGTTTCTTCTAACTCGCATCACAATTTTCCCAACGTGTTCCACGCAATAAAAACAAAATATCCTGTTATCCAGCTACCTGAATGGCCGATCCTTTTTGATCCAAGTAGTGCAGAATTTCGCACACTTGGTTTGACATTCTGACACGAAACTACAAATTATTTGACTCACCGCTTAGCACAGATATCGTCTAATAAAACCAATACAATGTGTTGTAAGTTTTGAAAAAATAAAGGTTAGTAAGTATTAGGCGTATGAAATTGCCTTTACCGAATAATTTAATCCACTTAATGTTCGCTTGTTTAATATCATCAGTTGTAGCAAATTCACATTTATTATTTATTTATTTTGATGACTCACAGTACATCTGGATTCGATAAAGTATCTGCTAGAATTTTCTCCCTGCGTCATCGTACATCTTCCTAAAGTTGGGCTTCCGTTAAGAAGCAAATTCAATTTGGTCCTGTTCATTAACCACTTTATAAGAATCTGAAAAGGTATTATTTTGTAGACAAATAAATTCAAAGAGGATACGACGCCTATTTCGAAAACTAGTAGATACTCGTTTTTGTAGTTCAAATATATTGAAATGCTCTTTCTAAACAGCGTAAGAACGTAAATATATCTATACATCACTCATGCGGATTTCTAGAATATCCGCATAACACGTCTATTTTTGGAGGAAAGAAAGAAATAATCCACCAAACACAAATAACAAACTCAGTTTTTGCAAAACAAAATTCCGCCCTTTCCAGAACAATCTATATATAAAATTTCGCAATTTCTTTAATCTAGGATTTTAATATACTCTCTAACGTAAACATTACGTATTTACTCAAATTACACAAAATTACAAGTTGCTCTTATTGACGTGAAACTCCCCATACAATCAAGTCGTCTATATATTAATTACGCACTAAAGAGGAAAGGTGACTCTTCCATTCACATCTAGAATATACGCGAAAAGGGGTACAACGGAATAGAGGACGTGGAAGGTCTTGGGCATTCGTATATTTCTACCTTATACTTTAACACGCTGAACGCCCGTCTGCCCATCTCTCTTCATTCTATCTTCGTTCGTCCTTTACTTGCTTTTTCCTTGTTCGTTTTTCTTTTTCGTATATTCAATGTTGTACTCTACTACGAACCGGCAATTGCTCGTAAGCCGGCTATTTTACCTTTTCAATCGCGAACCAGCTTTCGTTCCGTACGTTTCGTGTTGTGTTTACGCTTTATTTGTGTATGGTAGACGAGTCGTGTGTCCATGTGAATGTGTTACGATAACATTAGCAGGTTGACATTTCGAGTTTTATAGACGTAGGGATACCTTATTGTGTACTACATGGTGATTATATCGGATAAGGCCCCCGCGATGGTGAGGCACGTGGAAATTTGCGGCAGTTCTTACGATAGTGGTGCTATTGCAGAAGGTGTATGGGAGTATGTTAATCATCTCGTCAAGTCTTATCATTTTCAGAATGACTTCAGCAAGTACCAGGTATATACAGCTATTTTCACTTCTTTGTTGACTTTTATTGGGAATTATAAATCAATTACTTTTTGATTTAAAATCTAATTCCTACCTGAATATTTTGCAAAATTAAATTAACGATATCCTCTTGAAGACACGCCAGACGTTGCTGGTCTAAGTAGATGCAGATGAAATAGTTTAAATTTTGATTATTCACAATTAATACTTTCTTTTTCCACAAGTATTTTTTCAAGAAAATATTCCAACAAGTTTTGGTATAAAGTTTTTAGCAATTTTGAATTGAGACTGCAACTGTTACAGTTAATCGAAATAATCCTACAATTACGACTGCCAAAAATAATAGGTTTTATATTTTGGCAATTTGACAGAAAAAAAATTCCGATTATAACTGACAATATTAATTATAACAAAATCATGCGTCTTTAAAATTTAAATTTCATAGCATCTCTCGACTGTTGAATGGAGCAAAAGTTATAACAGCAACAACATCAACAGTACTGATTGAATTATCTGTCAAAATGCAGACAGTTATCAAAAATCTCATATGGGTTTTCGTTTTTATAGTTTAACACTTTTAACATTATCCACCAATATCAACAACTGCTACAAGAAGAATTGTGGTAATTGTAACAGTCAAATTGATCGAAACGTTTTTACATATAAAGTAGGAATTTTCAAAACTATTATATTGGTAATCACGATAAATAACAGATTGACAGGTGATGCAGGTTTTCTAGCAAATACAATTAACGAAAATAATTACATATAGTATGAAAGCTAAAAGCCACATTTTGATGATTACATTAAAGTTATTACCACTTTTTAAAAAATCTGATAAGTTTTATCAGATACTTTGACAGATACTAAACATGTTCTAAGAATTACAACTGTCAGAAGTAATGGTTCTTATATCTTGACATCTTATATAACTATTTTTACAGTTACAGTTACAGTTGTCAAAACTGTCAATATGAGTTTTGACATTTGTTTGACAATTAATTTTATTTCCAATTGTCATATCGTAATACCAGTTAGGGATGCTAGTTTATGAATTTTATTATTTGAAAAATTTAATAATGATGATTAAGTATGACAATAACGATTTACTTAATAGTTTGACAAGTTAAAAAAAAATCTAACCAACAGAATCGTTAAAATTAAGTTAAACGTATTTAGTTACATCTGTCAAAATAGCAGTTAGAGTGTTATATTATAACCGTTACACTTGTCAAAATGATAAAATCACTATTTTATTGTTAGGTATCAAAATATTGTGTATCAGTTTGGGATGTTCGATTACCGTTGTTTGACAACTCTAAGAACTATTCTAAGAGTAACGATTTTAGAGTTTCAGTGCTGTCTCAGATGCTTCAACAGCTGCAACAGCCAAAATTAATAGCATTATAATTTGACAGATGTCGAGATATTATATATGTATGTTAGGGATGTTTTTTATAGCTTGACAGCTGGCAAATGCAACTACTTAAAAGAACACTTTAGAATTTGAAAGGTCTGACAAGTGTCAAAATCAATAAAATCGTTGAAAACGTATTGGAAGCATGTAAAGCTGTAGCTGTAGTTTTTGTAGATTTGTGATAGTTACAACTGTCAAAATCTTATTTTCAGTTGTCAAAATTGTTTTTATTTTGACTTTTTAATTCAATTGCAGAATGGCAAATGTCACTACTGTGATGTTCGTTTTGTTTCAAACCCCTTTTATAGACTTGGGTAAACATGTGCTTATCTGTATGTTTTTTTTTTAATTAAGGAACGTTCAATTTAGATTAATTAACTTAATATACTTCAATTAAAAGACTAACTTCATTAAAAATGAATCATGTTTCTTATCTTGATTTGACGGATGTATCAATAAGAAACGGTTCATTTTTGTTTCGTATTAATGTTTGCGGCTGATTTATATCACGTAACTATAAATTATTGAGTCAAATTAAGTGTGATGGTACCACTGAGAGGTTGTATGCAATTAATATATTATTGCTTTACACAATTGTGTTATTGTTTAAATATTCTTGCGTCATAAAAACCATTGTGATTGGCGGTGTGACTTATTGAAAATATTAATTTTAAAACGGATAGTAACCGCTTTGTTAATTGCCTGCTTAAAATTCTTCTAAATAATTTCTGTTATTGCAGGGCATTAGATTTTTTTAATAGGGGGAATCAGGATAAATACAAATTAAACTGGAATTACGTTGCCGTTAAGTTATATACATATTAAGCGATTCAAAACAGTTTTACCGCGTTAATTCAGGATCTATGGTTGTGTAATGCGATGTGGGTACATTGTAAACGTACACACACACACACACACATATGTATATTCATATGAAATCGGGGTCGCCATCATCAGATGGATGGTACCAGATAAGTAGACGCGGGGCATTAATGAAGGAAGTGCCGGCGTCTCGGCTCTCCGTTTCCGAGACTAATTGCCGACTCCCATAATCGAATGTAACTCGATTGCGTTGCCGCAATATTACCAATGTTCCCAGACGCGCTACACAAGCGTTTTCAAGGTCAATGTTATAAGACAAGAACGAATGTATGTTGTATTAATATACTACATACGTACGTGTATGGTATGTGGTTTCATATTTGTGTTGTTGTGTATTGTATGTACGTGTATTACGTACGGACGGATAGCTCTCTTGATGGCCGTGTTCGTTCAGTTTATATAGTAGTTAAGTATACGGGGCGAGCAATAATAGCGTGTCGAACAAGGTCGTAATGCATGCCTACAAGTTGGTATTGTTTTATTTCGTTTTTATAAGCGTATTATATGTATGTAGTTTATTTGTCTTTAAAGTATGGTCATGCGAATGCTGCATACCCTCTGATTGGAATTTCGTTATGGAAAACACGTGTTTATCTCAAATTTTCGATGTTATTAGATTCGTAAATAATTCTTGTTGTATTTGTAGATCCACATACTACATAAGTGGTTCGCGCACCGCCAAAAATAAAAAGTCACAGTAGCACAGAGACCCTATGATTTGCAACACTCAGTATAATGACCGTTTAAGTATAAATTTCGAAGAGATCATAAAAATATATCATCATCATCATCAAGTTTATCATTTTTTTATTTGCGCTTCAATTTGTGGAATCCAGAGGTCGAGAACTCTCCGTTTAATAACACCTACAAGGTTTCGGGCGATGCGATGAGGAGAAAAAAAAA
>SMLS01068881.1:0-13656 GCA_004785975.1 Popillia japonica
AACCTTTTTAGAATAAACAATTTCCGATAAGACATACTGCATACAGGTCGCCCTTAACTCGCAATTCATTATTTACAAATTTATATACCAAGAGCTATGTATATTATATATATTTATAATATATTTTATGTATATATTATATATCATAACAGCGTCCAAATTTGAAATGTACCGCGCCGTTCGAATAAAAGAAACGCAAGGAACCAAAAGGTATATATCACATTTAACTGTACAGCACTCTACTAGAGGGTGGGTGCTATGTTCTCAAATATATCTCCGACATATTTACTTATTGTCCACATGTCAAATATGTACACTTGCCGAGGTAGATCAGGGCCATAGCGGTACCGAAAGTCAGGCCTTGTTCAGCGCGACTGGTTTCAGCGGCGTTTCGGAACCGGAAGATATCGATGAAGTGGACGACGGTGACATTCTCGAGGAGTTCGTGGTCAAACCTAACGGTAACACAGGTGGACCACTAGCACTCGATGAAGGAGCCGCACTATTCTTGTTCAACAAACTATTACCCGTACTATGCTGCGCGGACATTAATCCAGCTCCTAAGGTTCGAGAATATGTCTCCAGAAGCGACACGTCCGGAGAACAACCACTAGCACTAGCCGCTAAATGTTGCGCAGCTGCTGGTCCGTAAAGGCTCCTATACAGATCGTGCGGTCTAGCATAGGGTGCTGTGTGAAGACTCGGTGGTGGTAATCTACCACCTAGAGGTGGTACCAATCGACCTGCGGCTGTTGAATAGAAGGTGGAGGAGGCTGATTGGGTGGTGCCGTCGCTTTCTTTGCTCGCCATATCTGCTAATGACCAGATTCGAGGTTTGGAGGACGAAGAACCGGATAGCTGCGGTGGTGAACCTGAAGATCTTGGTGGTAAGAAGGCTGGATGTGACCTATCGTACGGACATTCCGGACTGTCTGGACCGCTATCCGGGCGAGATTCGCTCCATTCGCTGCTGGTATCCGGACCGAGACGTGGATGCGATGGTCTGTCACCATCTTCACTGGATGCTGTACCAGAATCTTTCGAATCTGCAAATAAATGTTAAATAGATTATATCTTAATCTTTTAGTATTAATTTTGTATACGTACCTAATATATCTTTACCATCGGTGCTTTTATGATCATCATCATCGTTATTGTTATCTTCATCTTCCACGCGATTACGAGGCTCCCAAGTCATCTTGTTCTCCTTCTTCAGCCTCCTCCTAGCGTTCGCGAACCACGTAGATACCTGCGTCAACGTCATCTTCGTAATGATGGCTAGCATGATTTTCTCCCCTTTAGTCGGATATGGATTCTTCTTGTGCTCGTTCAACCACGCCTTTAGCGTACTAGTCGTCTCCCTGGTAGCGTTTTTCCGCCTGGCTCCGTTCAGGTCCATCCCGTATCTGCAATCAAGATATCGAACGCTCAGTTGCAGTTTTCCACAATTTAGACTAGAACAAATAAAGTAGGGTCGAGCTAAGAGAATAAATTTGTAATCTATATAGCGCCCTCTTACGTATACGTATTGCGTACAATGTATTGGATAAGTGCGTTTTTAAAGGGACGTAGCAAAAGGTTCTTTCCGTTCTCTCGTTTTAAAGCTCCGAAAAGGTTTGATGAGTTGGGTATTAGAGGAGATAGCGTTGACTGAGTAACGACTGGGCTTAAACCCTTATCGGGAATTACTATCCGGTCAAGTGGTGCGAACTGATGGGATTGAAATTAAAGTGTCGGTCTGGATGCTGTTAGTGCTAGGGATGAATAGTTAACCTCCGACTGGCGATGAACTGCGTCAATTATTTCGGATCGAAAGCTCAATATCAAGTGGGGAATTTTCTTTCGTTTGTTTTTGTTTTAGTACGGCGAGTATATATCCTTTTAATAGAGGTCCATGTCTGTTATGTACCTACGTAACTCTGGTTTACACTACAAAAAGAGTACATCAGGTAAAGCAGCATTTTAGATATGTGGTGACGGGCAAGATCTTTCCAGCAGGTATTGGAAATACATTGTCTTCAATAGATTTTTCAAAATCTTGATTGTTTTTCTTTTTTTTGAGGCAACATTAGTTCGATAACGATAATTTGGGTAATGAAGCAACCCACAGTAAGTCTTTACAGAATTCTTCTTAAGAATACCAACTGGTACGGCAGCATAGAAATTGTGGTACCTAATAGACAATTTTTTAATGACAAAGATTAGATGGTGCTGTCAACCAGCAGAGCTTTATATAATGAAGAACTGAAAAGTTCTCGGAAATTGTTTACAAAAATCGCCAAAATCCAAAACTTATTCTTTAGTGTGGTAGAGGATAATTTAATATCGCGAAATCAAAGGAAGAACTGGAGAATTTCTTCGCGGGGTGATGCTCAATTTGTGCAAATTTTCATCTCTGGCATTCTTTTTTAGAAACAGAAACTGCTAGGAGAAGACAAAGTCAAGACTGGCCAGCATCAACACATGCCAAAGAATTACCGTACCCTCTTATTTGGACATATCTATGTACATAGCAGTTGTATGTATCTGTGCAAAATCTAAGAAAATGTCTTCCTCAGTTCCTGTCAAAAGAGGAAGTTATAGCATATATTTGACAGCTGCTATTCTAAAATCTTCTTCTATTGCAAAGCCATATAATGAAAAGTTCGTAAAATTAACACATAGATGGCGCTAATAGGATTAAATCCGTATGATTTTTAGTTAGCCCTAACCTTCAAAATAAACGTGTATAAATTTGACAGCTGTCAGACTATTAGTTTGTGATATATACCATTTTGAGTGAAGCAACTTTTGTTAGTTTGAAAAAAATGGATAAAAAGGAATTTCGAATGTTAATAAGGACAATGCATACAATGGACGCCCTAAAGAGGCTCTTACCGACGAAAACATTAAAGAAATTTACAAAAGAGTTTTGGATGAACGTAAAGTGAAGTTGATCGAGATAGCTGAGACTCCACCGCCTCCAAAGCGTGAATAGACGCAGCGGTCGGCTGGCAAGGTTATGGCATCAGTATTTTGGGATGCGCATGGTATAATACTTATCGGCTATCTTGAAAAGGGAAAAACCATCAACAGTTACTATTTCGTAGCGTTATTAGAGCCTTTGATGGACGAAATCGCGGGAAAACGGCCCCATTTGAAGAAGAAGAAAGTACTTTTCCACCAAGGCAAACAACCGTGTCACAAACCAATGAAAATGATGGCAAAATTGCATGAATTTGGGTTTGAATTGCTTCCGCATCTACAGATCTGGCCCGCAGCGACTTTTTCCTATTTTGAGATCTCAAGAGAATGGTCGCTGGAAAGAAATTTAACGCCGATAAAGAGGTAATCGCCGAAACTGAAGCCTATTTTGACGCTAAAGACAAATCGCACTATAAAAATTGTGTCGAAACATTGTATGGTCGCTATAATCGTTGTATCGCTCTCGAAAGCAACTACATTGAATAATAAAACTAAATTTTATCAAAAAAATTGTTTTCTAAGTTAATATACGAACTTTGCAGCCCAATGATAGAATATTTCAGCTAAAGTATTCGTTCCAATTAATAAAAAAACAATAATCATTGGCAATTGGCACTATAAGATAATCCAATTAGTGGAGCTTCAACGGCGGCGCATTACTCTGATAAGAATGGTTGATAAAACAACTGCAAGATGTATAATATTGGAGACGTCATATTGCACCATACTTCTTTATTGGGTCCTCAATTGATCGAACAAACGGGATATCCTATGGCAAAAGAATTCTTTCTAAATTGGAGCTAAAATATTTTGGTGCCATTTCATTAGTCCCACGCTGACTGGGCTGCAAAAGGAACAGGAAGCAAATGATACATACTTGATCATGATGCTTTGGAGAAAAAGCACAGATACCTTCTAGAAAAGTTGGAAGGAAGAGCAATCATTGAAAATGGGGCCTGGCCAGAAAACTATTTCTGTTACCGGAATGCAGGCTAGAATTAGAATATTTCCAATCATGCTCTTAATCGCATAGCAGTTTACAGTTTTATTTGAAGAGATAGCAGCAAACTGAATCACCACCAAATCGTAAAAGACGTAGAAGAAGAAGGGTGGCATGTAGAAGAATGCTTATACCTAGCGTGGTCTAATCCCCATGAGGAAACGATTTTGGATTTGGATTTCTGTGTATATTGTAAACCGGCATGTGACCAGTAGTTCATGTGGCAAACATTTTGATCAGTTTTGAAGCAAATTTGAAAATCTTTCAAACATTCAACGAATACTTTTTTTGGTTGTAAATAGAAACCCTTGATAACTATGGCACGGCAACAATCTCATCAAAGACTGCTTATGGTACTGATAGGAAGTCAAAGAAAACAGAGAGCATAGACGACTATCACAGCACTAAGGCATAAAGGGTCTAGAAATTATCAACATCTAAGGTTTGTTTTGGTTTCGTCAATTAGAACCGTTCTATTACAGTCTTAGAAGTGCGCGTTTAGGATGCGCAATAACAATAATTCAGTAACGATTCTATTACAGTCTTGAACAAGTCTTGAATAAACTAAAACAGACAGCCACGGCTATAATTTTACACCAACAAAAGTAGAAAATAAATGGAAAGTATTAGAACGAAATTATAAAAAGATATTGTACAGTAGCAATAAAACGGGACGTGCGCATAAAATTTTTCCATACCAGGTTCAATTTTTGAGATCTATAAGCAGAAGGTTAAACTACATCCGAAATTGTTACTGCCATCAGACACACAAACGACACCAAACATGAATGAGTGCCCATCACTTTCAAATACTAAAGCTGTCGAGATAAGCCAAACTTCAGAAAGTCTTCCATCAACAAGTGACCTACATGTTCCCAACATTACTATTTCGACAGCAGAAAGGAAACGTTTTGAATCTAAAAAGACAAAAAAGAGAGCTGTCACATATCAGAAAAGGAATGAGATTCTCAAAAACATGAAGGATAACTTGAACCATTTCTATGATAGAAAAATATCCTTAGAAAGGGAAAAGGTAGAAATAAAAAGACAAAAACTGGAGTTGGACCAATCAAAGCTGAAGACTGTGCAGGAGCATATGGAAGAACTAAAGCGATTAAATAATGTATGGGCCAATAAAAAAAATTTTCCGAGAAACCCATTTTTATAATCTTTAGAATTTTGGTATGTTTCTTTATATTTTATAGAAATTTACTTTTTTTACCATTTACCTGTGATATATGGACCTGTAGAAATGTTATTTTTATTTTGTTGTTTATTAGAAAATTATTTTTAGTTTACTATTTACTTGTGACACATTTTGTTATGTTAGTATAGTGATTTTAAATAAAAGACTTCAAAACTTCATAGTTCATTCTTTCATAATTTATATTTGTGTATAACCTAAAAGTATGTGATAGCGGTAATGTCAAATTATGTTCAATAAACACCAGTAAACACCAAGGAGCAGATCATAAACACTAAGCGCTCGCCTAACTTCAATTCAGTTCGCAATCAATACGCACAAAATCTATCGTCCTGATTAAGTGATTCGGTTGCAGTATTATTACAGTAATAGAACCTTTCCAGAAAAACGAAAACACTGAACTAAAAATCCCCAACCGGTTCTATTTAACCAAAACAGAATTCTGGTAGTGCGCAGGCGTGGGACAATTCTATTACGGTCCTAAGAAAAACCAAAACGAAGCTCTAGTCAGCAATTATACGAGACAACATCACAAATAGTTATTTGGGCTTGAAAACTGAGTTGGACAAATGTCAAAATCACTTCTGATAATATACTTCACACTTCAATATTACAATTGTTTCTTAATTAGTCCTCCAGAAGCGCCGTAGAATAGATTTCCAAAGCAGCAATAGATGCAAATTCGCTGTAATAATGGGAGTAGTCCAATATATAACTCAAATTTAAATCCATAGCTAAGAATCCTCTTGCCATGGTGGAGAATACTCCTTCGGCTACAGAATTTCTACGCATCTAGCAAAGCTTCTTTTCAGAAATGAAGATGTTAAAAGCCTTTTTCAACACTCTCGCTGTCTCTCCCACCCCCTCCCTGCTGACTCGACTTAGAAATCAAAGATTTCAATTTTTTTCTAGTTGTGGTAGCTATTTTGGAAAACCTCTTGGAACAACTTTCCAAATGAAAAAGTTAAAGATGGGTAGATTCTAACATTATCCGAACCACGGTAAATCAAGTGTCAAAAGAATAATTTGAAAAAGGAGCTCAGTGATAATGTTGTATGGTGGAAATGGTTAGCTGCATGTTTGGCTCAATTATGTATCCCAAAATTATAAAAAAGAAATTGTGTCATTGGAAATACTGAAGTAAGTTTATGAAACATTTTAGCATCAGCTACCATACTGTTTCAAATGAAGGATAACGATACCCAAGTCCTCAATGTCCTCAATTGCTGCCAATTGAAGTGAAGGTTAGGTTATTTTGCAAAAATAAATTCCACAATTTCTACAATTCGGCTTAAATTAGCAAATCAGTTAATGTTCAGAAAACGGTGAAAATTATTTTGATTCACGTGTTCTCTTCTTACTCACCTAAAGGACTAAACTTAATATTTGTTCATTAATTGGATGGCCAATAAGAAACTATGGATAATCCCACATATTCCAATTAATGATTTCATATTTAATAATCTGAATTATAATAATATTCCTAGAGATACAGTTGGTAGTTGGTTCCGATATAATATATTAAACTGTAGGGACAAAATTTATAATTTAAATCTGGCAATTTCGTCTTAATATTTCAGCTTGCCCCGTATAAATTTGTAAATTCCTTCGGGATATTTTCTGCACGAAAATATATACTTTATTACGACACAACAACCCTCCTCTTCTCCGGCCAGAAAGTCTCCAAAGACGTTCGTCTAATAGATATGCGGCAGTCGTACCACCGCAGGCAGCCGTCGCCTCGTCTCCTTTCAATCAAGGGGTGTCTGAGAACAATACCGGATGGAAAATTAATAAATCTGTCATTTGTACGTTGCGAACGGGGAGACAGCCGTCGACAAACATGCGTTCCCTCTACAATACGAAATACGAAAATATCTTGAGGAGAATCAGCGTTCCTTTTAAATTAAAAAAACAATCTGTTACTGTAGAATATTAATCAATACAATTCTGCATATTTTAGATGAACTAAATAAATGATACAACTTATATGGTGGATGTTCTCTAAAGGGGTATGCGTACTATATCGCTGTCAGGCTGTTCTCGCCCCCTAGCCGTCAACTGATCGTATTATCAGCTTGTTTCCATAGCAATTGCTAATCAGAGCACGCCATGAAGATCGCTTCCACTTCGGAGCGTGCCAATGGGCGAAACGGCAGAGCGAGGTTGCGCCGCAACCTCGCGTCGTTTTTCGGGAATTTCCGGGATTTCACGTTTCGCGCTTTGCAATGTTTCATAATGTCCTCCGTTTCTGTCCCGTTCTAAAAAGAAGTTCTCATATATGTAAGCTCACATATGTATACGAAGCTTAGAAATTTTTTTTTTTATGTTGGTGACACTGACTCTTAGCTTGACGTTTTAGCAAATTATCAAATAATATTATCAATAAGGAGAATAATTAATTCCAAATTATTCTTTATATTTTTACTACCTAACCTAGTTCTTTAATTTAATTAATGACATTTTGTGGTAAACTAAACCGGCTTAATTAGGAAATTTAATTTATTTGCAGTTGTCAGCAAATTACACTAACAATACGACATTCTGTACCAATCATATGCCTGCTTTACTGGAATCCTGTGACGTAACAATACTATTTGACAAGATGAAGGCGAATATGATTGTTTTGATAGTCGAAGCAGTCTTTAACGTTGAATGGACGCTTTATATTTGGAAGACAATTATGTGAGGTTAGAAATAATTATCGTATAATCGTTAWGTGACATAAATTACATCAAGCGCAGCTGCTTTCATGGTTTAGCCTAGTAAGACCCTGAAATGTCAGGTAAAGTATACTATTTACATGTAATTACAGCATTATGATGGTGCTAATAACATTTTACTTTCAGCTAGGATTTTGTTCCCATCTCAAATTGTCAAAAGCTTCATTATTACGCTTGTTAGTACCTACAAATTTATCGAAAATACCATAACTGCTCATACAATAAAAAAGCAATTATTTTAGATAGGATTACGGACACTGATTTGGAATCATTTTTATATCTATAATTATATATGTTCATAGTCGAAATATTACAATTATTAAAACTAAATGGAGACACATTAGAACTTGTATGGTTTTGTGAATGTTAGTTTACCTCTTTACTTTACTTGTTTCTCATTGCAGCAAGATATAAATTCGGCATACGTTTTTTCATACAGACTTTTGCTCTTTTCCGGTAGGAAACTTAATGATGCTGAATTAGCACTTTCTGCCACTCCCGGCGGAGTTAATGTAAAATTTTTATCCACCTCCATTGATTGGAAGAATTCAACGCTAATCACCACCAAATTTAACAATTATAAACACAAAACACTAATAATGACAGCGAACGGCGTTTTAGTTTGACGTTTGACTTTGTTGATTTCCTTGGTTACCATGGAAACCATCAAAATGGTTCATTAACAGAAAATCATGCATTAATAAGGGTCATTAATGTATGATTTTCACTGATTTTGAGAACGTTAATAACGGATGTAAATACACGGTCGATGGAAAATTATATTAATCTATAATAATCTCTTTAGATTTGTGAATTCTTTACGTTTGTAACAAATTTGTATCATATGTTGGCCATGAATCATTGAGGCAGACATGACAGTTATGTTGAAGTGCTTCGTAAATTGACATTTATTTCCTCTGTGTCATTCCTGGCATTTATTATATTTAATAGATTAGTTATAAAATATCAAGTAAATCCTTCAAAATCTTTCAATTCCATTTTATATTGGTTAAAAAATGTCGAAAATTGTGTTTAAATAAGTCTAAAAGACGTAAAACACGAACGTTCCCGAAGATATCCGAAGACGAGATTCGAAGCACTTTCGAAATGGATCGGTTTTCTCGGAACGTCAAAGTCGAACACTTTTCCCTAGCCCCTAGACGCCGTTAACAGAATTCTTTTTATTTTTTAAATTCATTTCTTAAAAGAAATATATTCCAGAAGAACTTTAATACTTTTTATTATTTCTTTTTATAATTTCTATTTTGCAAATTTTTTAATTCTAATTTTTTTGACTTTGGTTACACTGATTTTCAATTTGACATTTTAAAAGTTTGCAAATCGGACGTCTTCATAATTTGTGTAATTCTAAGTTTAAAATTAAATAAATTATGAAATAATATTAGCAATTAGGATAATAATTAATTGCATGCTATTTCTTATAAAACTATCACTACCTAACCTCACATATTTATTTCAATTGATTGTTTTGATGGTTGATGATGTATTTGTCGTTGAATGGACGCTTTGTCTGTGGATGAAAATGATGCTAGCGTGGAAATCATTATGATGAAAATGTCATAACCGCAGATCGGACAAGAAATAAAGCTACATAGCAAGGTTAAGGGGAGATTTTGGATAAGGTTACGGATATTTCTTAAGCAGATCGCCGATTTGTGTTAAACAAGGTAATAACAAAATTATTTATTATTATTTGCTATTTCTCATGCGTATTGATTGGTAATCAGCAAGAATCATAACATTAACACAGTTTAATTTGTGCCAACCGAATCGACTTGGTGGTAATTTTATTAGTTAGTTCGCCTTCAACGAGGTTATGTAGCTTAGTTCTAGTTAAGGGATCCCTGATATATCAGAACATCTTATACACGTACTCAAGTAAATATTCAATTTGACGTCGTAAGTTTTAATATAAGATAACCGCTTAGATTTCTTAATTCGCGGATTTTGTATTAAATGATTTTATCGTTTCGTATTCTACATATGTTGGGGCCATGAGTTGCAGATCACATTACTAGTTACGTTCAAGCTCTCGGAATTGACATTAATTTCCGCTGTGTCATTGTGAAAACATCAAGTCTATCAATTCTATTTTATTAAAAAAATTTAAAAATGTCGAAAATGGCGTTTAAATTTCGGAAGACCGATGCGACGTATTTTCGTCGAAAGGAGGATTAACTTTAATATGCCAGCATTCCTTTCGATAATACGTCATGATTGACAGGATTAAAATTCGAATAGAAAATGGGTTCGTTTAATTTGCAAAGTACAAAAATCTAGTTTTTCTGACACTTTTTACACCGATTTTTACGTTTTAAAGATTTGAGAATCGGCCGTCTCATAATTCTAGGATTAAAATAGAATAAATTATCAAATATGTAATATGCTCTTTATTGTTGCGGAGTTTCTTTGTACTAAATCGTTGGAGGTTGAGTTAGTTCAAAATTTGTTAGCGTTCTGGAGCAAACTTGAGTTGCTGTCTGTCATTTTTGGGTACTTTGCTAGACTTAGAACGTTGTGGTTGGTCGATGTTGTATCTACAATTCATCAGTTAGTTTTTTTCTTTTCTACGAGATAGTCGGATATGTTCAATATGAATGCTAACTATTGAGTTCATTTTCACTTATTACGCAACAAGGGAGGTATACGATAGTGCGAGTGCTACGATGGTCTCTCTTCATTGTGCTAAGGCCGAACAGGTGTTCCTAAGCCCTTTATTCCTCAATGGAAGCCCTAAGGAACTGAGTGTGTGGGTTGCTGTGCCCCGCTGCTCCATGTGAAGCTGATGGTAGGGAATGTTGTAGTCAGCTTAGAGATTTTCGTCCGTGATCGCCATGGCCCTTCTGACTGCGGTCTTGGGTGGAGGTTTGTCCGGGTCCAGGTGGGCAAGTCGCGCTATCAGTGGATTGTCCGATCTGCCGACTCTTTCCAGTGTCTTCTGCGAGAGGGTGGTAGCGAACTGCTGAAGTGTCGGGACGCCGAGGTCGTCTCGCAGCTGTTGGTTTCTGACGAACCACGGCGCCCCGGTGATCAGTCGCAGAGTTCTGCTCTAAGCGGCTTCTAGGCGCTTGAGTTTTTGCCACGCCGGACCAGTACAAGGAACCATATGTAAGTATCGGGCGCATGAAGGTGTAATAAATGAGAAGTTTAATCCTTAGGAAGAGATCACTTCTGGGGCACAGCAACGGATAGAGGAAGTTGCGGAATGGACCTGGTGGTATGCTCGCCCAAAGTCAGTCGGGAGCCCCAGCTGCATGCCCAAGTACAGGACCGAACGGCTCCAGGGGAGTCTGTAGTCATTCACAACGATGTTGTCAGGCGGCAGACGACGTCGCCTGGTGAATCTAACAGCTACACAGTTTGATTCATTTATCTTCAACCTCCACCTGGAGGTCCACGTTAGAATATCATCAAGGGAGTGTTGCAGTTTATGATGGAGAAGGTTCTCGTTTCTGGGCGAAGTGAAGATTGCAGTGCGAGTGCTGTCTCTAGATCTCGTATGTTCGTCAGGTTCTCGCTTCTCGTTTGACATTCGGATTCGCTCTGAATGGGTGCTCTAATGGCATAGTTCCGATGACACCACATACCTATGAGGACCTATGAGGTCTATCAAACGATTGGGAGCGTTTGACTTTCGTATATCTCTTCTTGTTTGATCAATGGAAAAAGATTGATAAACTGTATTTATTCATGTTGGATAGTAGCATTGAAATATTGGTCGTGTTGTTTGTGCTAAGACATGTTGCAAATCCTCTACGGTGATGAAATTTTTGAGATTTGCTTTGATTTTTATCGGGTGTAATCTCGCTATAGTTGTTATCGGTATAGTACTGCCTCCTGCCTACTGCTGCTTCTTTGTCGAGTCTTAAAGCACCAATTCTTCTCACAATTTGTTGTCCTTTTCAGTCATTTGTTAATTTTCTAAATAAAATTTTTCATTCTTTTGTTTTTCTAATTTGTTGAATAAATATTTTAAAATTTATGCTGTTTTCTTTTATTACAATCTGTTGTGTTACTAATCTATATTTCGTTACTAAATTTGTTCCGCTTTCAAGCTTCAAAATGGAGGAATCAAATGTGAAAAATTGCATTTGAGTAGGCTTGTTAGAAGTAATTAAAGTATTATCAACCTGAATACTGTCTGTGGTGTGCCTCAATTTTTTTAATATTTTTTTATTCTCAGATGATAGATATTTGATACTTCATGGTTGGAACATATGTTCCAACTTGAGTTCGTAAATAATATAATGTAGAACAACCGTCACTGGAGGGTCACAAAGTGTCTCAAGTCAGTAAATCACTTTTCTTTTATTTTTCAGCTTGGACCTAGCAAACTGCTTCTACTACCGCTAGTCAGTCGTTCTCACTACTATGGCAGGCCATCAGATTGGTCAGATATTATAATTATGCACATTTGTGACGAGTATAAGACCATCCGTAGATCTGACAGTAACCCACTGCATAGATTCAGAAGATCGCCATAGCGTTCATGCCCAAGATTTTTTTCGACAGGACGACAGAAAATCCATAGCGGTCAGAGAACTGTTTTCTGCTGTCTATAGGCGATGACTGTTTCATCAAATGTCTGACATATTTATCTATTGTTACCGTCTGCAGTTGGACCGAATAAATCGAATTTTAACTGGAAATATGTTCCGATAAATTTACACAAAGTTACGCAACCAATACCATTACTATTCTATTACTGCAGGGTCGTATCGACTTTTTCGAGGATACAAAATACGACGGAAAAAATAAATCTAAAACGATTAAAAAAAAAACAACGCAGTCGACAACAAATGTCAAAGCAGATGGCGGTACTGTCTGTACTGTTGCTGCTCATTCGTGTAGAAATGCTCGGGTCGGATTGCACCTGGCGGCGATGCACGTATCTCGTTAACAGGGAAGACGACTTATCGGTGCGCGGATCTGCCCTATCGCGACCATCTCTAAAGTGCCTTCTTAATGTTGCCTTATATATGACGTGTCACACGTTGATTGCCGTTACTCATCGATGAACCGCATCGTACCGTGCTGTTCGGACTACAGATCCCTTTGGGAAGAAAGAGAAAGAGGGAGCTAGTTTCGCACACATTTATATCTGAAAGCGGTTGAGTATTACGCGTTTAGAACGTTGGTTGTTGTTGCTGCATTCTAACTTGATAGTTTCCTGCACGTTAGCTATTTACACACGTTTGTCTATGTAATTTTTTGTTTCTGTCCGTGTAAAATACTTGTTTGATCAGCGTTTAATTTTATTTCCATCTGCTGTGAGAGTGTGTTTATGTCTTTAAGTGGTAATAAACATTAGAAGCATCGTTTGCGAACACTATCGTTACCGCTACGATATGTTTCCTCGTGTTTAAGAAGTCGATTTAATGTCTATTAGTGTCTTTTTGCCTTGCTTGGAAATGGTTGATACAGTTATATATTACTATTTTATAGGAAACTCTCCTTTATTAGTCGCTTTAAATAGCACCTTCCGACCAACAGAAGAAAGACACATAGCACACTGCTCTGGTGAAGTGAATTAATTGAGTCTCTTCTTAAATCAGAAATTTTCCTGCCAAAGGGCACAAGAGAACCATGAAATTTTCTGCAGACTAAACCACAAGATGATCTATCGTCAAAAATATGGACTTCCATACTCGTTACTAATAAGGTGACCAAAAGAGAAACAAGCTAAAAGAAGCATTGATTGAAGCAATACAGTGGATTGCTCACGTATAGTGTTAGATCTTGAA
>SMLS01068882.1:0-14823 GCA_004785975.1 Popillia japonica
ATTTTTATAGCAAATAGAATCCAACTCTTATGTTGCTGATACTTTTTTCCAACGAAAATACAAGGTGTCCCGTATCGTTATGTTCAAATTTGAGGAGTGTAAAGCAGACTTTATTTTAAGTCAGAAAAACGCAAAACTTGTGCATCTATTTTTATTTGTTTCAGAGTTACAGACCTATGAATATGATTGTCAGATCATGAAAAAAAAAATAGTAATCCTAAAGTCAATACAAACTATTTTTTTTAAACATTATCTTTTCGACCGAGGTGTAAAGTTGCCAGCAAATTTAGAGGAAGAAGCAGTAGCTATTGTTATAAGGGATCCCACTCTCGGTGTACCTTGAATCGGTAGACAACTAGGAGTGCCACGAATGACAGTTTGGCCAATTTTAAGACGTGAGGGCTTATATCCATATCACTATCGCAGGGGACACGGTTTGCTTGAGACAGACCACTATGCTCGTCTACTTCATTCTACATGGATATTACGACAATCACGCCTTTATTTTAATTTCTGTAGAACAGTCCTCTGGACAGATGAATCTACATTCACGAGAAGTGTTACAAATTTGAGAAACCTGCAATCAGAAAATCCCAAAGCTATACGCCCTTCTAAATTTCAACATGAATTTTCTACTAACGTTTGGGCGGCCATAATCGATGACTTTTTGTTTGTTCCTGTTGTTCTTCCTTGGAGGTTAGAGAAATATGTTCAATTTCTTATTAACCAACGGCCAGGTCTTTTAGAGGATGTCCCACGATGAATGTTCATGTGGTTTCACATGAATTGGGCACCACCACACTTCGGAATTACTGTCCGAGATTGGGTTAATGCCAATTATCCAAAATGGATTGGCCGAGGTGATCCTGTTATATCGCCACCCAGATCAGCCGATCTTAATCCCCTTGACTTTTATTTATGGAAATACATGAAAAATTTAGTCTACGCGCAAGTTTCAGTTTCAGAGTTGTTGGATCGTATTCATCTGGCTGCCAAGCAAATCCCACAAAACAAGCATGGATTTCGGATAAGTACTTCTTCTGTTGAGTTACGAGCACAAGCCTGCGTTCAACAAGGAGGTGGACATTTAGAAAATATTATTAATTGAACTTTTTCAAATAAAATCAGTTTGTATTGACTTCAGAATTACATTTTTTCATGATCTGACAATCACATTCATAGGTGTGTAACTTTGAAACACATAATAATCGATATACAAGTTTTGCGTTTTTCTTGCTTGTAATGACGTCTTTAAACTCCTAAAATGTGAACATAACGATACGGGAGACCTTGCATAACTGCATAGCATAACTGTCATATTGCAACTCATACAACTGTCAAAATACTTGTGTTAGATGTAAAACCATTAACAACTATTATTTTTCTCTCTGTTTACAAGCATATACGAACCCCTTCTCATGCCAGTTGGCCCAACGTTAGATTTTTCAAAAATTCTATTCTAAAGTACAAATGGATGCATTTCTTTATTTATCAATTCAACATTGTAGAATCTTATAGCTACAAAAAGACGTAATAACAACTGAAGTAATTAACTAAAACAAACAAAACATGACAAACAATGAAACTAAAACTACCTTACCATTGGGTAACATCATCTTTTCTTGTAACAACATCTGACTCCCATATTTCTTGAATTTTTGTTTCAACGTACCTTCTTCACCTTATGCCACAAAGTTTCAATTGGATATAAATCAGGACTGTTTGGTACATATCCCAAAACTGGTATCCCGTAGTCTCCCATCCATTTCAAAGCCCTTTCCGACGTATGATACCTTGCGCCGTCTTGCTGGAAGACAAAATCTTGCCCTGATGTCAAGTGATTTTCCATAATCCCCTGCCCCATACCATGACCGAAGCAGGAAATTTTACTATTCTTTCAAAACAGTCGGGATGGAATGCTTCGTATTTTCTGCGGATAACACGACTTCTGCTGTTCGCAACACTAACTTCGAATCTGGATTCATCACTCCATTCTAGCGAATCCCATTTCTGGAGAGCCCAATTCTTATGTTGTTTTGTCAATTTTATTCTATTTTTCTTTTGTTGTATGTCAAAAGTAGCTTTTCCTTTACCTGACATGAAAATTCAAGTTTTAGTCAAGTTTATCCACACATCTTTATTCATGTAACTTACTTTGTAAGTTCCATATCACTGTGTGTGGGCCTCTCTGTGACATGTGGCACTAGAAATTCATCTTCCAACAGCTTCATTCCACAGAACACTTAACTCGAAATAACTTAACTCAAAATAACACAACGATTTTTTCAATGCTCACTTATCATCTTCATTTATCTTACTTTTTCCTACATTTCAAGCCTTTAGGGCTTTGAATTGAATTTGCATTCTTATATCTATTCTTAAATCTTTTAACTATATTTCTGAGACTGTAGCGGCATAATTCTAATAAAGTTCCAATTTCAGAATTAGATTTTTCAGAATTAAAAAATTTAATAGTGAGTAATCAAATTTTCCTCTGCCCATTTTAAATTAAGCAAATATCAACAATAGCCACCAAATGTATGAAATGCGCTTCACAGTAAGTGACAATAGTTTCAACCAGTTTCAACGTTAGTTTTCAAAGCAACCTACTCATTTAAGGTGATACCATCAAAATAACAGAAACTTGATGGTCGAGAAAAAACGCAAAATTTTAAAGACTTACTGCTAAACACTTCAAAAATGAATATTATAAAAATGCCATATTAATTTAGTTGGGTATCGATAAAAACATGTAGTGTTTATTATTTTTCGCGGGCCTCGATATCAGACAGTGGACCAACTGACATGAGAAGGGGCTCGTAGTAAATTTTTGACAGCTGTCAACATAAAAGCTTCGCATTTGACAAAAATGTCTGAGTTGACCTAACTTAAATGCTAATTCAAGGTTTACTAAATTTACAACAATATTTCGCTAAAGGACACTAAAATACTAATTCTCTTTTCTAAGGTATGCAACCACCCTAACGTCCATTTTAAAAATCCAGCATCCACTGGACTTGTCTTGTAATTTAATTTCGTCGTAACATTTTGATACTTACTCTTACTTAGCTCTATCTTCACGCCAAATCATCGACTATCTCCCTGTTGCATTGTGTGTTGTTCTCCCAATCCCGACATTTTAAAGAAGAATAGAAGTGCTGGCGGTGTCCGGTCCCCGCTTCACTTAAAATAATTGCATGGCCTCCGCAGGGTCGCGGCAAGGATATTATTATTCAATTTAAAAACACTTTCGGAAAATCTTATTTCTCACAGCTAGTTAGAGTGCTAGAAAGGGTACTATAAGGGCAGGGGCAATTGCGGCAGGTAGTCTAAAAACAGTTGTCGAACGTTATTAGGTTTGAAACTTTAAAAGAGCTCGCGACAGAAAGATTTTAGATAATTTTCGCATAGAGTCACTCAAGTTGAAATGCATATCATAGATGCCATCAGCAATAAATAATTACGAGCTTACTTTCAGAATTATTTCAGAAACGCCCTGTATAGCACCAAATAGCTGGCAAAATTATATAACAAAATTATGCATAACATAACTTTCAATTGTGAATTTAAACTTCGAAGTTTGGGCATTCGTATTAGAAATAACCAACACATATCACACACCCAACAGATAACCATACTACTAATTTTGAGCCCAAAGATGTTCCAAAAAATAGCTTGCGCTAAAAATCTGCGGATCTTGTATTTATAAATAGATCAAATATGTATTCAAACACAAAAAAAACACAAGCACACACCATACAATCGACAATCATTACAACAGTGATTTCTATTCCTTTCACCTTTTATCCGCACACATACACACGCAGAGAATAGTTCTCGGCCGGACTATAGTATTGAGGGAGAATAAAGGTCGAGGACCAGTCAGGAAAATTGCAAAAGTTTGTTGTGTCGGGGTCCAGCAGCCAGCAGCGGTGGAAACTGCGTGTTCTGAGTCGAGGGGCACGGGGCCGGTATTGATTAGAGCAACCCTAGTTAGCGCTGGGCCCGCACCCTCCCGCCCCTCAGTCATTGTCCTCCTACGACACACACATCCGCGCACTCCAAATACACACTCACACACTTCGGGGCGAAAATATAGCGAGAAGCTTCGACTGGCGGTAACAAACCATGGTTGGGAAAAGATTCTACACCCCATCCCGGCCATTTATTTGCCTAATCTATACGAATATTTACTATTTAGTGAGTCGAATGTCCTTTGTTTTTATGTCGTCACTCTCTCGCTGTATGTGTCTCGCTTCTCTGACGGTTCCTTCGTCCGTTCAGACGCTATATATAGAGACGGTTTAGTTAGTCTGCCATCTTCTTTAATGTTCGTGAGTGGTTCGAGTGCGTTTAACTTACTATAAACAGAGCTATGTATAAACGTATCGCGTCATATCGGTCCGGTTTTATTATCGTAAAAACGATGAAAACGGAGAAGAATTGGAATTATTATAATGATCTTTATTATGTTTTGCTTTCTTCTTTTGTATTGTGAATAACAATCTTTTTCATGAGTAAGTAAGCTATCGTAAAGTAAAGTAGTAATAATGATGGATTTTATAATTGTGTATCACAATGATGAAGACTGATCTCAACGTTTTCATCCATATTTACTAATACCAAACTCTAATAATAATCAAAGCTCCAAGATTAGTAGGCCTGCGTACTATTAGTAAATACTTTCCACTCCTATGGAGTGCCTTCAACGTAATACTTTACTGTTTTGGATAAATGGCCATTAATGATATAATTAGTGATGAGAGTGTTGTAATTCCTCGTAACATTTTACTACCACGACCATAACAAGCAGAAATTGATCTAACTTTTGCTTGTATAACTGATCATGAAACTAAAAATTAAAGCTACGAAAGCATATCTACATACTACAACTGCTGCTGTACCGTGCATAGCTAACAAATATGGAAGCTGCTACTAACCGAAGATGAAAAAAACAAAAACAAGTTGTTATAAAGAGATGGGGTGTTCAAACCGAGCAATATCCCATCACCTCATCAATAATTTTATAAGTTTATGTAATTCCTACGGCAAATATCGTTCTAAAGGAACTAATCAAAAACTTACGCAAAGACAGCACTCATCGATATTTCGGTTAGCCTCTTCTGGTAATGTCAACAACAAATCAAATGTGATTTAGATTTGCCAGTAACTAAAAGACGTGTGCAACAAATTTTATCCGGTAATTAACGGTTTAGATGGCAGGAAAAAGTCTCAAAACCGCCCTTAAGGAAGACTCACAAACAAGCAAGGCTGACATTTGTGCAAAATCAGATGAGCTGGGATAATGAATGGAAGAACGTCATATTTTCCGACGAAAAGAAATTTCATTTGGTCGGACCTAATGGCTTTATAAGACTATTGGCACGATTTGCGTAATAACACTGAAGTTGCCATAAGTAGAAATTTTGGTGGCGGTAGTGTAATGGTTTGGATGGCTTTTACCCCTAACAATAAAACCCGTATATGTTCTATTTCGACACAAATGAATTCTGAATCTTATCTAGAACTTCTAGAAACGGTTGTAATAGATTTTGGTGAAGAAATGCCGTCGCAAGACTGGATATTTCTGCAAGACAACGCTGTCAATTCTTCCGGACGATCCAAGGAGTGGTTTCAACAAAAAGAAATCAAATTAGTGAAATGGCCTGCTCGTTCGCCCGACTTGAACCCAATGGAAAATCTTTGGGGAATATTGGCTAGGGAGATTTATGCCACTAATCACCAATACGAAAACATTAAAAAACTGAAATCTGCGATAATAAGATGTTGAAATGAAATTCCTGCTTCAACATTGACGAAGTTAATAGACGGTATGAAGAACCGGATTTTCTGTAAAAACTGAAATATATTTTTACATTGCTATATTCACTTGTGTTAACCTTTCTTTGCAATCAAGCTTTACCATTAATACATAGTTTGCCGGATATTTTAATTAATTATTTTTTTCAATAGTTCATGTGGAACTATCGAAATTTCGCTGAGTGTATTCCTATGCAGGACCCGCAACTTCTTGTAGTAACTCAATCCATTATTGGTCTCTAAACTTTCTGAGAAAACAACCTATGGAATTCTGTTCTCCAGAATTCTTTTCTATTTCTTTCAAAATGTTTACCGGAATTTCATAGGACTAACTTTCGATGAATCACTAAACATGGAAATCGAAATGTGTGAGATTGGAAGTTCTTATTAGGCGCCCGTCCCCCAACATAGCAGTGTATTCCCAAGGCAGTCCAGAAATGTATGGAGTTAATATCAACAATTCGTCTGCACTTGTAAACCCAAGTTACCCAGAAAACATACTAGCAGTCTCCAATACGTTCAATTATTGTTGGGTATTAAATCTTTTATCATAAATGATGCAATAACCTCGTTGTCTGCAACTAGACAAAAAGTCTTGAAACATAATTTCCTTTGGAGTGTTTGACATGCATTAATGGTGCACAGATTAACACTATCGTCTTCCAAGAGTTCAAAAAATCTTAGTCTTCTGGTTAAAAGAAACACTTGAAAGATGTGATACAAGACCTAAATCCTGACAAACAAATATATTTGGCGATTCTTGTGGATGCGTATGGATCAACTAAATGGACCGCCAAAATGCTCGTATTAGTTTTATATGTTTCACAACCAATAAATGCGATAACTTCAAAAACGTATTACTTTAAAATTGTTGGTCAATGAATTATTGTTACTAGGTGCATTATTTTTCAGTTATACAAATTGGGCTGATATGGGCATAATTCACAAACGCTACAATTTCATATTAACCAATTTACTGGTAAAAACTAGTTTGCCACGTAATAGGTAGACACTCACTAAATATTGCAGAATTCTATATTTTCGCAAACTTATCTATACTCACGTTTTCCACCAATGCTCTCATATCCTTAGCAGGTCAACAAAACAAGCTGTGGTAAAAGTGAAAGATCATAACTACATTGAGAATTGAAGAAAAATGTTTACTGAAATGTTATCATGAAAATCATTAGAATAAATGCAAATAACTTAAAATTCATAGAACCTTTTTTTGGCAAAAGTAGAAAATTAATATCCATTTTATTAGATCTTTAAGCACATAGACGATTTGTCATGTTCAACCATTAATTAGCAAAATTATTAGCACAAATAGTAAAACTATATTGTTGAGAGGTTATTAAAATCCTGAAGATTCAATGCTTAATAACATTCTGATATAAAAGTAGCTAACTGTCCCCAATGATGATGATTTTGAAAACAATTGTCCGTGATTTGTGAACATGTGCCAGGCCCTTAATTAATGCAACCCCACAAAAAAAAATGAAGCTATAATAGCTACAATATTTCATTGAGTTAAATGCCGTTTTATAAATGAAAAGTCAATTGTCTTCCAATTAATCTGAAAAAAATTCTTAGGTATTTGACAAAATGAATCTCTTTACAGAATGGCTTGGAATAACATTTTTACAGTAACACCAATTAGACAAGATGTAAACATTGAAGTTACTCTCCTGAAGTATGGTAGGTATTAATTAAAAGTCGAACCAGCCGCAAACAAAACTTTGTGAAAGGAAGACTTGTAACTATTACCAATCTCAACGTCACATATAGAATTCATTCGTTTCAAATATAATAAATTCCATATTATTGTTATCAGATATTCAAACATTCTTCTTCCTAAGTGAACAACAAATTATCGATTGTACCGCTCTCTGACACAAGATTCCAAACGAAAAAGATCATAAATCTGCAAGAACGGTATAGTATTCGTAAAAATCGCTGCGATATAATCGAATAAGAACCGACCACGCCGCTAATTTCATTTGAATACACACAACGCAGACCGCAGAATTACCCTTCGAGCAACTCCGAGTCATATTGTGAGACGAAACACACAAAATATACACAGGCGACCTGAACTTTAAATTTCGTCATAACTTTCAGCAGCGGCCACGGATCTCCTCGAGACTGTTGCGGCCGATTTCAAATAGCGTAACGTGTTATTTAGACAGCGAGAAGGAAGAAGTATAATATTATGAGAAGCTGTCATTAGTAAAATTATCTGGTGGATGCCACGAAGTGTATTTCTTTGAAATAATTATATTTGTCTTTCTCTTAAAAATCTCTAAACGAGATCAGCATTGACCTTGATGAGATGACGACCGGAGGACCTGTGTATTCTCTGCAGTATATTCCGTGTATGTTCATTCCCATTGTTATTGTTGCTTATGTTCTTGTATATTTTACGAATACCAGCGTGCTTGTATATATGTGCGTATTTACTAGCTCTTTGTTTCTGGTATGGCAAGTATGGTTTTTTCATTCTTCATCTTCTTCTTCTATAGAAGGCATGAAAAAAAGGAAGAAGAATAAAAGTTAATGCTTGTATAGAGGATTTATAATAATCATAACGTGATGTGTGTATTCATATGGTTCGTTAGTTCCGTGCGCTATTTAAGTTATAATTACAGTAAATGCATTTCGTTTTTTTTAGTTTCCTTTCTTTTTTCTTGTAATATTTTAATGGAATTCCGAAAAATAATTAATCAAATTAACAAAAGTGTAGTTCTCTATTCAAAACGACAGGAAAAAATATTGCTTGATGACACGAGCCAATGACAAATTATCATACTTTAATAACAGCTTTTTATACCTAGAAATTGTAAACAAATTTCCATCTCAAATGTGCCATAAAACGTAAGTACGTATCATAAAGCTTAGATTGATAGTTAGACAAAAATTAATGAAAAATGTGCGCTAAGAGCTCGTCATATCATATGCGTGTTCTTCAAACACCAATGATATTCTCTCAAAAATTGGCTAAATTGTCTTGGAGATAAGCATGACAAAAAAAACATACTAGAACGATCTTGGACTGTATTGAAGGAAGTATCAGCGAATTTGCCAACCACCTGGTCAATGGTAACTTGAACACGTCCTTTCTCATTGATACATATGAAGAAGTCTATAGAGCATTGACTATAGATTTAATTAGTGTCACTTCCTCATTTAAAATGTATGGTTTTTATGACATGACAATTAATATTATTTACGTTTTATCTTCTTGCAAACGCGCATATTTATGAGAATGTTCAAGAATTAAAAAATAAATCATTTCATCGGTCTTCCAACAAGTACTACAGACTTTTTACATCCTATAAAAACACAATATAATATCCCGTTATCGTAACTACGATGATAGCCGAGACCCTCACACAACTTCTTTTTTTATTACAGGAAAATTATGGTTAAATGATCCGGAGATGACCTGGAAACCAGAAATGCAGCTCCCTTCTGTGGAGGAGTCCAAGTTGGCACTACAAGCGCGACTAGGGCTCTCACCCAGTAAGTAAATTTTGTTATATCGTACATTACGCTTCTGCAATATACTGTGCTAGAGTACACTTGTAGCGTACGCGATGCTGTTATAGAAAAAAAGGGGGGTTGATTTGAAACAGGCGATTTTACATCATCACTGATTCCGTAAACGCACCCTATCGACAGATTATTACTGAAAAACGCCAAAATCTGCTGACTCACTCCTTCTCGTTAACTGATGTCTATAACGTGTTGCATCCTCGTCATTTTATAAGGGTTATTTACACGTTATTGTCAGCTAGTGTATGATAAATGGGTGCAATATAAAGTAATCGTGCTTAAGTCAAAATTATTAAAGTGAAAAGTTAATTTTATAACCCCTAGTTCTCGATCGTCTACATAGTTTTTATGATCATGAACAGAGAACAGTATTAATCAGCTTTTGCAAAAAAAATATCTTTGATTATTAGGGAATATCTTTAAAATATAAAATATTTAGTATTAATGGCGCAAAACTTCTACAAGAAAATTTTCAATGTATAGGTTACCACAGACAAAAAAAGGAATATGTTGACAGTTGTCAGCAATAAAAGTATCAAATTATGGAGGAGTGGATAGTAGCAAAATATCTATATACAAAAATTAATGAAAAATATGCTTCGCCATAAGACTAATTGTAAGAACTCGTGATGATGAGGGAAGGAGAGAAGATCAGTACTGTATGAAGAACACGCATATTATATGTTCTTCATACACTACTGATCTTCTCTCCTTCCTTTTTATCAAAACTAAATTTTTCCACTAACAGTTTCTGTGTCTCTCTCCTTGAATATGTAATTATTGCTTTTGTTACCCGTCCAAAACCCGTCATTATTTTCATGGAATTACTGCTGTGGTTAACCTCCACATCAAGAGATTAAGCATCTTTTAGAATCGAATACTGTGGCTAATAGATGCCGTCAGAATGATCTATATAGTAAACTGTACTGGATGCACATGTTATACTTGAAGAGACAATATAGACATTCTAACCAACGAAATTGTAAAAATCCAAATGCGCAAATCTAGTAAAAAAAATTTCCACTGGTTTGTAAATGCTTGAAAACTCCGAACAACACAAGCCCTAGTGGGCTAGTGGGTTGTTCCTCTATTTTCCAAGCCAAACTAATGCTCATCCAAGCTTGCGTTATATTCTTCCTAAATTCAATAAAACCAAATTCTAGTGTTAACACAAGGTGTTTCAGCCTATCTCAAATAGTCTGCAATTCTTATAACTTTTGCTGACAGCTATTTGTAAATTTTTGCAAATGCCACTATAATAGAATTCATAAATGGTTCTTCCTCATATATAAAAAGGAAACTTCAAAATTATCCACTTTTTTTCATGAAAAATGTACATTGCATTTCTCAAAATAATTACATCTACAATTCTAAGTGGGGTTCAGGTACAAAATTAGAGTTGATGAAGTAAGTCCGAAGAGAAAATATGGGAATTTTCATCTAGCAAGAAAGCGTTATATGTACAATCTCCTATTTAGAAAATAATCACCATTACTTTTTGATACCATACAGCATTCCATTTTTCTTCTAAGTAGGTTCATAAGGCAGCCAACACATACATATCACATATTCTCTGCCACTACAATTTATACGGCGTCGACTCATTTTCATAACAGAAATGTTAAATTTGCATGCTCAAAGATTGACACGCCCTTAAGCATAGACTACAAATTTGGGCCTTAAAAAGACAACATTTTAAGGAAGGAAATAATGATTATTTTGAAAGACAGCAGATACTCTATCATTTTATTATAAATCTTTGCAGAAAGAATGATTCAGTAATGATGAAGATAAAGCAGTGGAAAATCAAAAAAATAGATAGTTCTACAGTTCTACAATGAGACTTCATAATGAAGTACTGAGACAAGCAAAATATAAAAAATACAATTCTTCATTCAACTGCTACAAATGATTACGCCTTCTAACACCTTCAACTGTTAAACGTGAAAAGCTGCTGTATAATAATAATAATTTTATGTTGTTAAATGTTCAGGGCGACCATAAATCAATAAGCCTACCTTGCCAAGAAATTACTACACCAGTAGCTTGCACAGCAATTCCACTTTTTGCTTTAACTACACTTAATTTTCTGTTAACGGTATTAGATCACTGCATAAATCTCTGAAATCCCAATCGATAGATTATATTTGAATGAGACTCTGCTGCAGTCATCCACAACTTTCTAAACACACATATTGTCTCAGTAATTTGTAACATTTCCTTAGACAGCTGACCAGATTTGGAAAAAGACAATAATATATTGTGTTTTTCTTTTACATGAGGTTTCATAGTAGTAGGTATAATAAAAGCCGTAAGATGGCCAAAATTCCAACAATTGGATAAGATGCCACTTTCACATTCTACACTCTCATTGTCAAAAGCTTCACCAACCAGTTTATTTGTTAGCTTACTAAAATTTTGGAGAGAAAAGGAAACAATCTGTGTTGGATTTTTTGATCATTCCTCGAGAATTTAAGAAAGAAAGAATAAATGTAAGAAAGTTCAAGAGATTCTTTACCCACACTATTTCGTTAAAATGTTCCTGCATAAAGGCATATGTTTCTATACACGCTTTATGGCTTTATTTGCTAGACTGTGTAATAACAGCAGAATAGTGAATGATTCTCCTGGGTTGTATGCCCAAAGTAGATACAGGTCATATGAACAACAGAAATGAAAATTATTATAAAAACTATAATTTCTTATGTGATATATGGCAGAAAGTAGTATGCGTTATTATCTACCTATGCAGCACATCATATGAGGGATATATGTGACTAGAAAGTTGTAGACAACTGCAGCTAAATTGGAATAAAGACCTTATTATGGAGTTGCTTATGTTTCCCCAAATTTCTCCAAAAAAAAACGTCTGTGCTAACCTAACACCCATAAATATGGATCTCAAATTTAGTTTACTCTAAACTGCTAGAATGAGCTAGCAGTTACCAGATTGTTAATATATTGAATGCTAAACAATATCTTACTAAGTAACCCACCTGGTTACCTGAGAATTACGGATGCAAATCTCCAATAGCTCATGTTCTTGATCATTTGTAGTATGAGGCATTCTCTTCTGCTTTAATACGTTGGATTTGATCATAATTCTGTACAGTTCTTTTTATCATAAGTATGGTAACACTCATCGAATTTAAAAGGATGGGGATCTCTCTATTTAAGTTTACTCTACGTAATAGCAATGATACTAGTTAGTGAACGCGTTTGTCTTGATTGCATTTAGGTCTTCACGTTCTCCCATCTCTCCTATAAAGACAGATCCACCATGAAAATCAAAAACCACTCCCAATAACATTATCGAGCAATGAAGAACTTTCGATCTACCATGAAGTCACCAAAACGCGCCCACATAACCCACACAAAAACGTTTAGTATTATAGAATTTAGATCACGCCATCAGCATTTTACCTTAATAGTTAAGTAAAATCAAATACGTCTTAGTCGTTCTAGTCAACTCTCTTGCGGCGAAACCTTTGCAAATACTGTTCTAGAGCGCCAGCAACCTTAATATTGTGTTGAATGCCTTGGCCGAAATCTAAACTGTTCGTCTAACAAAGCCCTCAGATTCAAGACCTCAACCTGAAGTCAACCGAGAATGGGGTCAGCTTTATTATTGACCTGCATGAACGTGATACAACTGAAAAAATGCTCATCACGGAGAAGTTTCAGATTTGAGATTTCAGCACAAAGTCTACCGAGAACAACTACGTTATTAATTTTAGATATGTTAGGTAGGGGACTAGTGGTGCAGAAATTCTGCAGAATCAGCAGATGCTTGTTCATTCGTGTATTCCAATGTTTATGTACATATATTTGACGCGCCATCTATTCACATACAATGGAACTACAGAAGTTATAACTTATACATTTACATGAATTCCCATTCTATGTCATTTACCTACTTCTCTCTCCAACATTATCAATCAAGAGTACCACAAATAGTTGAAATTTGAATTTCTTTCGTATTCTGACTGACATATTTCTTAAAAGTTGATAATAAGAATTGCTTGGATATCAGCATCACCATTACAAGGACATTGTCTGAGTCTCTTATTTTAGCACGACTAGGATCTATTAACTCATCTAGCCCATCATCTGAAAATATTTGATGATGATCGTTTTTATTCAGTATTTATAGCTCATTGATTTTTATTCTATCTCTTGCCAAACGTTCTCTAATTCCGTCAATACTTGGGCATCAGCTGTGTAAGAAGTATAGTTTTATTAATTATTAATAGAGTCTCTTCCTATTTAATTTCCATATTTTAGGATTTCTTTTGTTTCTTTTTCTGTGTTAATAGATCATTATTAATATTGCTTTTTCCTAGAATCAATATGCTACATTTTTGTGAAAACGATTGTATTCTCTTCGTTTCATCACAGACTAATTGAATTGAACTTAGAACGGCAAACATAATTTACATCGTCGTAAACCACCTTTCGTTTACATTTTTCGAATTTGTCAAGGTAATAAACTCGCAACTTTAGATTTGCGCAAGCTAACCAATACGACAGAACTTATCAGATTCACGGTAACTCCTAATACATAAATACATACAAAACATGACATGTATATAAAAATGTTGATCCTAACACATCAATAACTGAATTTATGTACCTCCTGTTTTCCCCGAATTCTCCTGTCCACCATCAGATCGCTCATGTATTCCTGCCTCCCATCCTTGTTGGCACCCTTCCGCGCTCATCGCGCTTTCCAACTATGTACACCTACATCTCGGCTTCGGGAGATCGAGTCGGTCTACGGCGGCTCTAGATGCGACTGCTCGTATTTTACCGTATAAGGGTTTTTCGCCCTGCGAATGACCGTTGGGCAGCACCTTGCTATGATAGACCCCACTGATATACGAGCATAGCAGGTTATACATTCCATAAAACATATATTGAAATGTCACAAGATGAACGGCATATGTAACTGAATGTGACTTATACATACGACATACCGGTCTCTATAAATTTCCCTTCCTTTACGTGTTACGTTCGGTTATTTCCGTTTTCCATGTCTAGTAAATGTATAAATTCTTATATTCTGTTGATTTCCTCTGTTTCGTGGTCATTTTGGTTATACATAAGTTGATTGATGTTTGGAAAGCAAACCTTTTTAAGAGATAGGAAGATTATTATATATATATATGTATGTACATTTATATGATAACTGTTCTCAGAAAATGTAAAAAATTATTAGCTAATAAAGGGCACGAACAATCGATATGAAACACTTTGCATACGGTAAACTAGAAACAGAATTTCCAATAAAAGGACAAAATTACAACGTACAGCAGTACTTACAACATTAAATTTAATATAAATAAATACAAAATTAACCTAAATACCTAAATTCAATTATGAATATACATATGTATGAGCAGTTAGATATACATAACTCTACATACAATGAAACACCCACACCTAAGA
>SMLS01068883.1:0-92614 GCA_004785975.1 Popillia japonica
ACTGTTACTAAAAATTACTAAGGTCCTCGTCTTGCACAACCCAGTATATAACTTCATTTTAACTAACGGTTCTAAAAACATCATCATAAGTATGGGTAACTTTGCTATTATTACTGACTGAAACACATATAGTATTTGGAGTAGGTATCCATATTTACTAATGATTCAGGTGTGTCTCGTAACTGAGCATATTGCCAATTACCTTTACATACGTATTGAAGAGGTGTACATTTATTACGATATTACCCACTCTAGCATACCACCTCCGTCACTTTTTATTTATTTACTAAAGCTTTCGTCTATTTTTGAAGTATGTATAAATATACTTAGTGACATTAGACGTATTTCATCCACAAGGAATCATTTGTTTAACTTAATTTTTTGACAATGTGATAGTTTTACATCAGCAATGAAATGATAACGTTTGCAGAAAATTTTATTAACATGTAACACGAACAACAACTAATAATGTGTCTGGCGACCCCGTAGCCCGTCTAGGCATCGACAAAATGACATGGTCAATATCTGCTTCTGGCACCTCGTTCAAAGCTACTTGAACTTCCTAGATTAACTGCGATAAAGTTTGTGGAGGATGATGCAAAGTGGATAATCACACATGTGCCAAGAGGTTTAAATTCGGGGAACGGGGTGGCCATGGCAAAACACTAACGCCTGCCTCTTGGAGAAAGTCTATAGTTTGACGAGCAATAGGGTGACGTGCATTGTCTTGCTGAAGAAGGACGTGTGGACGGCCATCTATATGAGGTAGTAAAGTAGTCATCATCAACGCGCAGCTGTCATACTGCCTCGAATAAACAGAAATGATGATCGACGACAGTGGTCCGCAGTCAAAGGAAGCACTAATCGTAGACGAAAAAAGTCCAAAGACCCTTTGACGCGTTGTAGCAAACGGTCTCGTAGAGGTAGTAGTCTGAAAGGCCTATCTTGACGCTCTGTGGTACGCCTAGGTTTACCAGTTGGTTTTCTTCGTATTCCTCTACCTTCTTCCGTCCACACACGAAAAACGATACACGCATTACCGCCAGTGCAGTACAACTAACATGACGGCCAATTTCGCAATAGAACAAACCAACATCTCGATAGGTAACAATTCTACCCCTGTCAAAGTCACAAAGACGGTGATAATTTTGACGTCTTCGAGCTCTAGGCATTTTATTATGCTTAACACTTGTAGACGAACACGCAATAACTAAACTTTTCTATATTAGTCAGCTCTCATGTAAGTACATGAATCTCTTCACAGAAATGTAAGAGAAAGGTTTTTTTCGCAAAAAGGTATCAAGGATAAAAAGTTGACATTCATGCTTGACATAGCATGCTTTAAATATAGTCATTTTGATGCCAAAAAATCAAATTGAGCAAATTAGTCCTTCTGGGTGTAATATTTCTAATGTCACTGAGTATATATTAGAAAATTATTTTATACACTGTAAGAGATAAACTGCTATATTGATTTTATTAAGTGGGAGATCTGCAAATTGTCTCCATTTCTACCACGCATCTGGTGGCGTCTACCTATCTTTGCGATATTATTTTCAAATTGCTGTAAAAAATGCTTTTTACCAACGGTTAACTAATAACATTTTTAAATAGTGATAATTCGAATTGATAAACAGATGGGCGTAGGTATATATTCTCGGATACATATTCTTACAGTTTCTAATAACTACTGATAAGTCCTTATTATACAAAAGAAGGCTCTTATATGGTTTGTAAAATCCCCGCGAAAAACTACTGCAAAAGATTATTCAAAAGAAATAAATAAAAACTAGTGCTTTTTGATATATGTAGGTACATACATATATGCATGTATGTATGTACATACGTATGTACATATAGATGAATCTTTGAAGTTTACATAGAAGCATAATTACTACTCTAATTACGAGACTAAACATTATCAAGATGTATCCAAATAGTGATACATTATAGTTTAATGGATTACCAACGTTGTAGCAAAACATAACGTGTATTCTATGTAACATAAAACAACACGATTTGGATGAATATTATATTAGTTAACAATTTTTATTGACTCGTCTTCGTTTCGCAAAAATTATACAACACACTTACTAAATACGATTTTATTCAAATTGAATAAATGCAAACAACAAATTGAACACTTTATGGTTGATTGCTAAAAACCCCGTAATTTGTTTTCTTTTATTTGGTGAACTATTGTAAAGTTCCACATAGAATTACAAAACTCTTTTAAAACGATAGAAACTTCTCTGTCCTGTCTGTGGACCTCCTCTGACATTTCAAGCGCATATTGTTTTGTTTTAATATTGTAATTGTCAATTAGTCCCGTTTGACCACAATTGCTTTACACGCTATTCAGAAACTGCTGATTACGACAAGTACTTGACCTTACTTGTGATATCGGTTGTGTCACATTTGTGTTTTCTAGTGTTTCAAAGTAGGAAAATGAATCAACAAATAAATTTATCGTTGGAGGAGGCAGTACAAGGCATTAACTTTGCTAGGTGAGGGATACTCGATACGTTATGTTGCTAATCTACTAGGAAGAAGTCATTCCTGCATAAGTCACATGGTTAGACGATTCAATGAAACGGGATCTCACAACCGAAGACCGGGCCAAGGGCGGAAACGGTGTACCAACCGAAGGGATGACCGTTTTCTGATGCAATCCGCACTTAGAAACAGGACAATCACTAGTAATGTGTTGAAAAACGAGTTAACAGCGGTTCGTAATGTTGTAATATCATCGCGAACAATCAGAAGACGTTTAAATGAAAGCGAATTAAAGAGCAACAGACCAGCCAAAAAACCATTACTCACCAGAGAACACAAAGTTCCAAAATTACGTTTTGCCAAAAATCATCAACATTGGGTCTGTTGATGATTCCTAATCGGTTGAATTAGTGCAGCATGGGTGTCCACTTGCACCTGATACACTTCATTTTTTAACCAGCCCGGTAAACAATAATCCATTGACGTGAGGTATGGAGACTTAGGAGGCCAACCAAAGTTACTACCACGACCAATCCAACTAGCTAGGAACCTTTCACGCAAATGTTGCTTGACCGCATGATGTAATGTGGAGACGCTCCATCGTGCTGACAGAACATTTGGATTCTGATGTTTATGGGAACATACACACAAAACGAGGATTATCATTTATCTACCGACAAAACTCCATACGTTTACGATAATTATTTGGTTGCAAGTGTTGTACCATTTGTACATGGTACGGGCGTAAGGCTTGCTCGCGGAGTGCTTTTATCATTTTTGTTTGTGAAATACCCAATTGAATACTAATTCTCCGTGAGCTGGTAGTTGCGTCTTCTTCTACTACATCCAGAATATCTTCTACTTCTTGTAATAGTTGTTGACTGCCTCGTTCAGATATTATGTTTACCCTGGAAAGCTTTCAGGTATTCACTTACAACTCGAAAACAAATAAAAATCGAATAACAACATTTCTGTTTTTTTAACTTATTTTCACCTATAGAACACACTCCTACAATTTGGTCGATTCCTCACGACTCATCCTGTATATGCAATAGAAACTTGGTGCTTCTACAAACCTTGATTTTAAAATTCTGTGGTGACCGCCTTTGAAAAGAGTTTCGTTTTCAAAAATCTTGGAGAAAATACTAGTATACTTATGGATGTGTAACAATTTAACTGTTTGCGTATCTTTCCTGAGCATTTGAGTGACAACAGAATACTTGCTCCTTCAGAAAACGCATCACTAATAACAGATCAATGAATAATATTTCACAATGACTGAACACAGCAATTTTACTCGAATGATTTATGTTTAGTACAACCTTTTAAATCCAGTTGTCTGTAAATCCTACAATATTTTCTGAGATAATTAAATTTTCTTTTTAACTCCAATTACAAAAAGCCTTTGTTACCCACCCATTATTTTCGACCACTTAATAATATATAATATAATGGTGAAAAACATCCCTTATGGGATTGCACCGCCCCCTTAGGAGGGGACGGTGCAATCCATGTTTTTTTGTGGTGAATCAGTCCTCATTTCCAATTTGATGCGTTATATCTCTCCATATTTTTCTGAGTCCAGCCTTCTCTTTCCAATTAGCTACCCCTGCTCTTCTCAGATCCTCTTCTACCGCCTGTAGCCATCTCGTTCTTGTCGTCCGCGTCTTCTTTTATTTGATGGTTCCCACAGCAGTACCGAGCGCAACACCGAAGACGGTCCAGTTCTCCATACATGTCCCAGCCACTTAGCCCTTTTCTGTTTTATTTCTCGAACCACATCCTCTTCTTTAAGCTCTTTCCTTATTTCACTGTTCTTCCTTGCTCTATACACATTTTTATCTACTTTGACCGGTCCTAGTATTGATCTCATTATCCGTCTTTCTGTTATTCTGATAGTCTCTTCTTCTTTTTTTGTAAATGTCATTGTTTCCGCGGCATATGTTATTATCGGCTTTATCATTATTCTATATATTATTAATTTCGTGTTTCTCGTAACTATTTTACTTTTTAATAGGTTCTTGTTTGCATAAAATGCTTTATTTACGGCCATTATTTTTTCCTCTATTTCAGTTCCTCTTTCCCCGCTCTTTCCCATCATAACACCTAGATATTTAAATTTATTTGTCTGCTCAAATTCATGTATTCCTATTTTTATTTTTGCACTTCTTATGTTTTTACCAATGATCATTATTTTTGTTTTAGCTTCATTTATTTTTAATCCCATTTGTTGCCCTTCTGTTACTATAACTTGCAGCATTTTTTCCATAACTCTTCTCTGTTTAGCTATTAATACGACATCGTCAGCGTATGCAACTAGTTGTCCTCCTCCTGTTCTAATACTACTTTTATTGATCCCTCTTGTAACATATTCCAGTGCTAGGTTGAAAAGTGTTGCTGACAATGAATCCCCTTGTCTTACTCCTCTGTTAATATTAAACTTTTCCGTTTCACCTTTTTGTGTTATTACATTGGCTTTTGTCTGCGTCATGGTCATCTTTATCAACCTTCTTAGCTTGACATCTATCCCTAATTCTTCTAATGCTAGCATGAGTTGGTCCCTCTTCAACGAATCAAAGGCCTGCTGGAAATCTATAAAAAGCATATCTATTTCCATATTATATTCATGGGCTTTTTCGATAATTTGCTTGACTATATGGATAGCATCCACTGTTGACCGACCTTGCCTAAACCCACACTGATAGCGCCCTGTCACATTTTTCACTTTTTCAGCTAGACGACTCTGTATGATTGATGATACGATTTTATAAGCGACATTTAGTAGCGTAATACCTCTGTAGTTATTACAGGATTGTTGGTCTCCTTTTTTATGTATTGTTAAGATTTGTCCCTTCCTCCATTCTTCCGGCATTCTTTCTTCTTTCCATATCCTTTTCACTAACTGATATATCTGCTCTCTTATTTGATGCCCTCCGTATTTTATTAATTCCATGTTCATTCCATCTTTCCCATCTGCTTTATTATTGTTAGCTTTGTTGATTATCCGTGTAACATCGTCCCTTGTTGGTTCTTCAATTTGACTTTCTCCATTCTTTTCCTCCATAATTTCTTCGTCATAATAGTCTTCATTAAGTAGTTCCTTAAAGTGATCTACCAATATTTTCTTGTACTGATTCTCCTCTTCTATAATCTCCCATTCCTATCTTTTATACCGGTAACTTTCCCTTTATATTTTCTGTTTTGTTCGTTTATGTTTTTAAAAAAGCTTTTAGTATTTGCATTGATTCTTTCTGTTTCTATATCTTTAATATTATTAGCTATCCATTTTCTCTTGCACTCTCTTATATATTTATTACATTCATTTCTTATTCTTTTGTATTCCTGTATATCCTCTGCTTCATTTGAGCTCAACCATTTTGATCTTGCTTTAATTTTTTCGTTCAACTTTTCTTGGCAATTCTGATCATACCATCCTTTTCTATTAGTATTCTTTCTTCTCCCTATAGTGGGTTCTGCTGCTTTTTCTATACATTTTTTAATGCTGTTCCACTCATCATCTACATTTCTTTTATCGTCTTTTCTTTCCTGTTTCTTTTTTCTTTGTTAACGTTTTCCTTATTTTTTGCTTTATTATTGCTGTTACCATGAAATGATCAGAGTCTGCACTAGCGCCTTTGTACGTTCGTACATCTTTCACCGACGTTTGTCTTCTTCTGTTAATTAGCACATGATCTATTTGTGTACCATATTTCTTGTCTGGAGTTGTCCAGGTTATTTTATGCTCTTTACGGTGCTCGAATTTAGTACTGCTTATCAACATGTCCAACCTTGCGGCTAATTCACACAACCTGCGCCCATTATCATTTGTTCTTTCGTGTATAGTGTGTCTTCCCGCTACTGATTTCACGTAATCCTCGTTTCCTATTTGGGCATTAAAATCTCCTAGTATGAGTATCGTGTCTTCTTTAGGAATCTTTTCCATTTCTTCTTCTATTTTACAGTACATTCTTTCTTTTTCATCTTCATTCGCATTCTCGGTTGGGCAATACACATTTAAGAGAGATATGTTTAGTGGTTTCCCTTGAAGTCTCAGGTACGCCATCCTTTCATTAATTGGCCTAAACTCCATTACATTTTTCCTTGTGTCCCCAAACAACATAAAAGCCACTCCATATTGACCTTGTTTTTCACCACCCGAGTATTTAATCGAAACGAGTGGCTTGTCTATTGATCCACACCCCTTCCATTTTATCTCTTGTAAAGCGGCTACACTTATTCCATACCTTTTAATTTCCTCTCCTATTTCCATCATTCTTCCTGCTGCGAGCAGTGTTCTAACATTCCAAGTACTAATTTTTATTTCATTTTTCTTACTTAGTTTCTTCCTACCTCGCTTAATCATTCTATTACAAGTTACATTCTCATATTTGATTTCATAATCTCCTTTTTCGCGCCATGTCGTCTTATATTGTTTTTCCTGTGCTACTGGGGTGATTGCTAGTTTTTTGCTCGCTCTTTTTCTATTATTTCTTTATCCCTGTTCCATCTCCATATCTCACCATTTATAGTCAGTTTTCTATAACCTATCTTCACTGTATTGCCCTTTCCTAGCTCTTGTTTTGCTATTTTTTCTCATTTGCCTTTGTTGTTCCCTTTCATTTCTTGTTAGATCATCATTAATATATATTCTTTCATTTCTTACATTTTTTAATTTAAACTTGTTTCTCAGGATTTCTTCCTTATCCCCTTGATCTTCTAATTCCAATAAACAGGTTTTGTGTCCAATTTTAGCAGCTGATTTTATTTTAACCTCGACTCCTATATGTTTTATTATCCGTTTTGTCATGTTTTTTAATGCTTCAGGATCTGAATTTTCTGTTAAGTATCCACTCATTACCTACTACATTATTTTTCTTCTTTTCTTTCCTAATCTGTTCGCCCTCATCTCTAATTTCTTTCAGCGCTTTCTTAATATCCTTATTTTCTTGCTTTAGTTGTTTATTTTCGTGCCTTAGTTCTTCAATTTCTTCTTGCATTTTTAACAATTTTTTCATTGAGATTTCGACCACTTACGTAACAGAAATATTTATAATGGTCTTGTATGTCCTAGGTTTGTTTGCTCTCCAATAAGAAATAGAATTAAGAACAACATTTGTTGTTTCCTTTCAAAGCTTGTATGAAATAATATTGTGGTCTCCACGGTTGGAAAACCATAAAATGTTTCATGCGTACGTACATATATTGCTAAGCGTTTTTGAAATGCCCAAATGTCATTACTATTTCTTCTAGCCATATTTAAAAAAAAATCACTGATTAGCAATGTAAACAATTGAAAAACGTCCATAGTTTAGTTAGAAATTGAAGACAAAATATACGGTTATATAACCTCCAAATATGCTGCTAGGTATTCAAACATTTCTACGCAACAAATCTTATTTAAACTTTACTTAATTTTAAAAACCTACAAAAATATGTACTTCTTGGCATGATAGGCATCAGCGTTATGACACATAGATAAATTAATTCTATTCTCGTGCGAAATTCATAACCAAAATATTACGAATTTTAAATTGCTTCAGGTACGCATCTAGATTTATTATTTGTAACACATGTAAAATCCGAATAAAAGGAACGTACACCGTAAACAGTGTTTTTTTTTCGTGTTTTGAACGGTAACATTCCATGAATCATTGCAATTCCATTACGGTTTAAGGTGTGTTGTTATGGAAAAGTGCAGGTGGACCCTTTTCATATATTTGCATATAATAGATAATGGATTTGGCTTTGCGGGAAAGTTTTTTTTTAGTTTCTCAAAAGAGGCGTTACATATAATTTAACGTGTAAGGAGAGATGACATATTTTCGATGTATTAATACGATTTAATATTCTGAACATATACAGACAAGGACGTTACGTTACATTAACCAAACTGTACATAGAGTGCGTATTTTTCATCTAATTGTATTGCATGTTAATATAGTTGTAGTATGACATCATTAACGCGATATCGTACGATTTGTGGTTGAAAGAATTTATATTTATTTTTTTATATTATACGTATTTGATTAACCGAAATAGATTTTTTATGCCGTTCTTTATGTATTACAAAATATAAAAATAAATTTTTATTGCTACTCATTACTAAATTTCAAATTACTCATATAAATTGAAACTAGTTTCCTTTATACATAATCATTGTAACCAAAATAAAGCTTCAGTATTTGCAATTTTGAGATAATCTTCAGTACAGTAGCTTGTAAATAAATAGTCTTAATGTCTACAAAAAGTTTAAACAACTTATAATCCGTGCTTTAAAGTAATTAGATATGTTCTATTAGTTCATCGGTAACAAGACCCATCATCGGTGTATTGGGTTTGCACTCATCAAAAAATTACATTTGTCAGAATTCATTCTGAAACGGTTGGTCGCATTACTTCGGAAGGTATAGAAAATCATTTTGCTGTCAAGCCGCAGTCCTAAGAATTTCACTACCTAGTTTTGGCAGATATAACTTTCATATCTACTATTATCTCGATCTGTCTATGAGTTCTTCTCCTGAAATAGCAGAACGACCTACGCGTTCACTCAGTAATTATTAGACTACGTATAGTTATACGTACTGCACTCTGTGAAATGCCTAGACCTGGCTCCGGTCCAGTAAATTTCATTTGGAAGCCCTCCTTCCTTAGCTGGTCTGCAATTTCGTTGTCTGCTGTACCCCTCTGCCCTGGCCACACACTAAGTTGACATTGTTGTATTACGTAGAACAGTTACATTTTGCAGATGCTCCAATACTAGATTGGAGGCTATATGATACGAAACTGCCTGACTATCAGACAGAATCCAATTCGTTTCCCCTCGCGGTTGACGACGCAGACTCTCCAAATATATAATACCGTGCTGTATCTTTCAAGTGGCTCACACACTTTGTAAATCTGGTTAGTCTCATACATACTTATGCGGGAATTTGACCCATCTGTGTACTAGTTTTGGGTTCTCGGTTTTCTTCCTTCATCTTCAAGAAAAGTTTGAAGTGTTCATCATAGAAGATTCCAGTGGTTGCTATGTCACTGCCCATAGCAAAATGAAGGCTTTGGCTACTGTTTCAATGCTGGTAGTTATGTTTCGTTCCATGATGAATCCCCCTGTAGTATTTCCCAATCTGTACGCTCCCATTCTTGCGTCTCCCATGATAAAAATATTAAGGCGAAGTGTCTTTAGCATCGTTTCCATAGAAGTTGCTAGGATACTCTGCTGAACCCTCGACAGGTTGCGCTGGTAATTGTGCTCCAGCAGGGAATGGTAGCGTAACCACAGTACCACAACAACACATTACCACAAGAATCATTGGGATGATTCAAACCATAAGTAATGCGCCATCGATGGGTGGGCTTTCTTACCTCTGTGGCTACGGAGCGGTACCTTCATACACATAAGCTGCAATTTGTATTATTATTAATGTTTCGGGAGCCACCTTGTTATAAATTAGGTACTGTTCCATAAGTATTTTGAGAAAGTTACTATGAAGACATACAAAATTCATCACAAGAGCTTTAGCAGGTTAGTAGCGTAGAGTATACAACTGTTGTATAAAATTTACTGTTTTCAGATATTTCGAATGTATTTTAGTAGTACCTATTAGTTATCTATATAGTGTTCGAATTTGCCTTGGTACCTAAAGCACGCACACTTCTTCGTCAACCAACAAATTCATACTAGTTAATAGTAAATTGTAGGTAAAAATATACACAAGTATAAAGTTCAAAATATATTGCAGATTACCACTACAACGTTGTTTCGCCACACTGTGGCTTCATCAGGTGGATGAATAATATTATTGGAGTTTCAACAAATGTCTCCCTCTTCGATTAATTTTTTAGTTATCAGAATGGTACGGAAGTACATACGACTAATAAAATGTAGGTATTTAATAAAGCTTCAAGCCGTTGTATAATAATTTAAATTATTCCGGCCTTTATAATATTAGCAAAGTATGTAATTGTTTGTTCCTGTAAACAATCATTACGCACATGTAAAACACAACATTTTATATCATCTACATAAATAATTTATAGTTTAGTCTAAAGGACGAATCAACAATGATAATTCTAATTAACCGTTAAGCAAAATAAAATGATAAAGAAAGAAATGAATGGGAAATAATCGTGAATAATATCGGTTCATTGAAAAAAAATCATTGATTCCGCAAAATACCATAACGTAATTATTATACGCAACATTAAATCGAAATCCTGACGAAATATGTAGGTAATTATACAAATGTAAACGTGTAGTGTAATATGATCTGTAATACCTAATAATATTGAACTGCATTTGAATTATATTTATATAGAATAACTATTGTACGTAGTGGATTAGATGGTAGGTATTATATACCTACCTATAGAAAAGAAATAAAAATTGCAAGATGCATTAAAGATTAATTGGAATGATTTGCACTAACCAAAACAAATGCATAGTGGTTGTGTATTAGTAGTTTACGGTGGTTGTCATCATCCTCATCGACAGTGTTTGGCATTGGCGTCCTCCCCACCTGGGGACACTATAAGAGAGGTCGTTGTGCCTCCGAAGACGCTACTCCAGAAATATTGCTGCGATCGAGCATATTAAAGTTTACGGTGAGTAATTTTGTGATTGTAATAATTTGTAACTGATTTACTGACCGTTACTAATACGATATTTGTGATATTGCGATTTTGACGCGACCGTTATACCTACGATTTGATAAAACGTTTGTGTTGTCATCCATCGTTGATATTACTGAAATTTTTAAGGTACATAGTTTTATTTTAATATATAATTCTTTAATGCTGTTCCTATTATTTATGTTAAATTCAATTCAAATTTATAATAATATTTTATTATTTTTTTAATAATATCATTTTTTTTCTTCTATTCGCAGCATAGGTATATACATAGGTATTACATACCTATATATACATACATACACAAAACCCTGTTTGACAAAGCCGTGCCTTGCTCACTAATTTGCTTCTTAAACTTATCTGGGGTGGATTTGCCTCTTCTTTAACAAACTATCACGAACGTTTTGTTCAATGCTCTTATATAGATTATCAAAAACAAGTTAACTTAAAACCCTCATGCAATGATGCTTTGTAAATAACCACCTTTTTGAAATGAATTAAAATTTTATTGCAAAGTTTTTTTTTCACAATTTCGTTACAAACATTACCAAATCCTTCCTTAATGAGGAACAGTCATAATACTGAATTTACTCAAATGAGAGATTACATATCAGTTTTATAATTAGGTAGCTACATGTTTAGCAGTTATGTCTCATTATATTTATTTAATAATAAATATTAATTACTAGGTACTTACCTTTCGAGTTAAATTAAGTTAGTATGTAAGTACCTCAACAATACTTTTGAATTAAATATTCGCAGTTTTCCATTTATTAGAAAATTGAAATTTAGAACTAATGAATGCTTACTAAAACACATCCTACGATTAGTAAACCCGTTTTGCTGTAAACGAGTCATAGTCAACCATTAGGTAGGTATAATAATGGAGTTGTATAAGTTTACTGGATAAACTTTATATTGCTGTATGTATAGTTACATACAAATTGGGTAGAACTGAGAACTATTAATCTTGAACTCTATTTAAAATATTCAGATTGATTTATATTCACCTAATAGCTACTACGGAAACTGGTATCAAACAAATTGCAAATTTATACTGTAAGTCCATATACATACCTACATATAGATACTGATTAAATAAATAATTTATATCTAATAAGTGGCAGTCAATTGCGCCGCAATATACAGAAGATTATGTATGAGACCATCATAAATCAAATTTAGTAATTACTAGAGTATACCTACATTCAAAAATTTGATAAATTTCTTCTCGATACTACGAACTATGTACCCAAATTAAAACGCTATACAACCAAATACACCATGTATATCTATAATTTGTTTATTAGGCAATAGAGTAAAAAGAATAACTAAATTTTGAAAATGCAGTATACCTAAAAGAAAACGGCAAACATAAAAATGAAATTGGTGAAGTCTTAGGTACAAGCAGGAAGTTGGAAAATGTCCCTATTTAAGCAGGTCGTATTTAATCAAGATTCGAAGTACTTACGTAAAGCGGGCATAGCTTGGTTTTTACCTAAAGGTGGTTCTAAAGGTGTCTCACTTAGTTAATATTTCGTTGAGAGTCATAGTAATTTGATATCGATAGTAATTTGTTGGCAAGCTCTAGAATAAGAATGAAATTACAAAATAGCAGATATTAAATAAATATATGGGGTTATCATAAAGTAATGGAAATCTATATTTTAAATTATAAGTTTATTAAGTTTTCAACAAATTAAATTAATGACAAAAACTAAAATAAAGAAAATAAGTAAATTTTATTGCTTAAGGAATTTAAGGATTTAGTATGCTCAAAACCAGTTACGGCAATTGCTCAGTATCTATAACCTCCATTTTATTGTTATTGCCAGCCATAATAAATTGTACACAGCATTCAGTAACTTCTCTCGCATCAATTTGCTCGGTAGTATTGTTTATTAATTCTAGCAGTGTTGTTGGTCATCTGCTAAACACTAAACTTTTTAAATACCCCACGGCCAGTAATCCGTTGGGTTAAGATCAAGTGATCGTGGTAGCAATGAATTTGCTAAATCTCTGTTTAATATGGTACACGATCTTGAAACAATTCTTTGACTGGTCAGAAAATGTGGAGCTCCTATATAAAACTGATGTTTTCAATTGTGTGGTGCTCGTTTTGCGTCTGTGGAATAACATAATCTCTTAACATTTGCAAATATCGTTCACATTTGGCAGTTACAGATACGGCTTTGTCCGTTCTGCATTTCTTAGTAGAAATACGGACCAATGATAAAATCAGCTGTAAAGCCGCACCAAACGGTGACCTTGTCATGAAGATCTTTAAAAAGCATTTTTAGTTTATATAGATATATTTTTGGAATTTTGCATAAAATATTTCTAGCCGTGATATACGGCACACGCAATCTATTGAATATTGTATTTGCACTACTGATTTCTAGCGGATTACCACTGGCTAAGTCTTGATTTTCATAAAGAAACCTCTGTAACACTAATTCTTGTTCTTCCTAATCTTCGTAGGTCAGACCATGTTCCTTCAAATTTTTGTATCAAATTGCGGTACGCTTTCGTTTGACAGGTCCTCGCTCTCAAACCCATTCTCGTGTGAAGCTTGGTAATCCATTGATGTAATTTCATAATAACACTAAACTAAACCAATTCTTGTTTGTAAATCCATGCTATTACAGTAGTTGGAGTTGTTTGAACTCTAAATTTACTTTAATTCCAAATTGAATGATTTCGTTTTGACATTCGTATCAACAATTGTCATGACAACGCTCTTGTTTTCCACAGCCCCATTCTTTAAGTAATTAAATGTCGTTTATTTTTTTAATATAATTTGTGAAAAAGTTATAATAATTTAAAATATATTCCCTAGATAGATTTTGACCTACTATTGCAACCCTTTATAGCTTTTCAGCAAGTTTTTTTAATGGCAATTTCACTTTATGCCAATATGAAATTTTAATGCTCCGATATCTGTTATCCACCGTTACATTTGTTACAAGCATTTGTCATTATGGGTATAAAAATGTTGTTTTTACTGTAGATACATAACAATTCAGCACATACAATTTCTGCTAATTGTTAAGTGAAAACATTGTACAACAATACTCTTAAAGCGGTAGTTAACACAATTAGCAAAACATAGATATTTTTATAACCTTAGATTCAATTTAATTATTCAAAGTAGCCTTTATATAAATAAAACGATAAATCAATGTACCTACTACGTTTCAAAAAAGGATGAGAATATCTAATTTATACTATCTTTTTATTATTAAATTTGGTGATATTCAAATTCAAAACGAGAGTGATATAGCACATTTGAAAAAAATATTCAAAGTAAGTACCTACACATATCTACATAACAAAAAATGCAATTAAAAATGATATAAACCCATATGCAATAATTACGTCATTATCATGTTTAAAAACTCGAGAAATTAGAACAACACAAATTGTATCAAAAGAAGTTGTCTACTCTATTGGTATTGTTGATACTGTGTTCCTAGCTTTCCAGCGGAATATTATAAATTATTATCAAGAAAAATTGCCCACTTTCTACGTTACGTCTCTTGCAGGGGAAAACAGCTTGAATTCAGATTTTTAAAAACGTAAATTACGGAAAGTTAATACCTACCGTTATTAGTTTTCTTCATTATTTAGTTTAAGAACCGCAAATGTCCTTTTAGCTTCCGTTTATTTCCTTTTTGGGATAACTTTAGAGTAGTATAAGAGACAAACAATTATGTGCAATTTATGGAATAAAGTAATACTTAACAATTCTCTCTATATACATAGATATCTACTATAAGTATGTACAACCTACATACATATGTACTTATAATGTTAGTAATCTTATTGAAGTACTTACTGATTTATAAGTAACGTTACTATTTATGTTGTAATACATAAATTAATATTAGTATCATTTACTTCAGTTATACTATTTAGAAGAAAGTTTTTCTGTGGTTGCCGTTCTTAACCTTGATTTATCTGCAAGAATTTGATACAAATTTACATTTAGAAAGAAGATATGTACATATATAGTACATGTATATTACACATATGGGCATGGTTGTGAAAAAGCCTGATAACAATTATTTTTTGAAACAAATAAAATTATAATTATGACATTGTAGTGTAACTAACGGGATTGTATTCTGCATTTTACAGAGGACATATCAAATTTATGCAACAACACCGTTTAGCGTGTCGCCGTCATGTGATTTTTTTTTGAATAGCAACGCAAACGAAATTGAAGTAGTATTCATCTATTTCTATTTTGCTCGATTATTAGGGAAAAATGAAAATCTACAATAGAGTCTAGAATCATGTCAAAAACGTGTATTTGATTGATATATGCACAGTATAAAAGTAAATTAGGAATGATGTTAAACTTTTCAGAACTTCATTATGCTAATGATAACAACCAGGACTCAAAACTTATTAAAACATAGCTTGGTTTGTATATTATTATTATAAGTAGGAATGAGACAAACGACTAGTATTGATAAAATTGCACGTGATTATTGTGTAGGTATATTTGGCAAACTAAAAGATCTATTGTAACTAGATATAAATACATGTGGCACATTTTCGGTTTGAAAGAGCTGAATTATCCGCAGTAGCGCAACACTTTACAGATAACGGACACAATATCGATAAAGACAGCGAAAAACGGTTCTCAAATTAATTAAAACTGAATTTAATATTGCTAAGACAAATTTTTGTTTAATAGTCATCGGTTTACAGGTAAAATCCGGTAACTCCAAACACCACAATTTCGATTAATCCAGACAGCTGTTTCGACGACATAAACTATGACAATTTATGTTGTGTATGTCTCAAAATTGGTTTTAAGTTGATGAATAGCAACAAAGAGAAAGCACCCCTGCTAAATAACTGAAATTTCAGAGTGAATTGGAGTTTATAGTGATTTCTTTTCTACTGATGTTTATTGTAAGCTCAAAAAGAAGATATTTATTGAGATACCGTTTCATCTTAATACGAAAGAACTGAATCATCCCATTCAAGAACACGATCTAGGTGTTTGTTATACAACAAACAGTACAGAAGTCTGAAATGTAAACAATTGCGTGCAAAGATTGTGATCAAATTTATTATATTGAACAAGATCAATTGATAGTATATATGTATACGAAACATACGTAATAAGAAAATGCAATTAATCATGAACACTGAATTTTTGGAAGTTCCAACTTCTTTAAAGTCCAACACAAATAAACTGCTAAAAATTTCAATTAATTTTAGATCGTTAATATAGTGGTTAAGCGTTTGAATGTACAAAACCGGTTAACTAAGACAAACATATTATTTTAAAATTCAGAATAATAAATAAAGCGATGTAAAAAATTATATCACTATGCCCATAAACATTTTTTATTGCTGCTGTTATGTGTGTGTAGTTTCTGTAGAAGGATTATTGACCTTAAGAATTTGTCGCAAATATTTCAAATACTTCTGCTTATTATATGTACATACATACATATACGCACGTATGTATGTATACAGTGAGCCCTGAGTGAAATATGAACAATGAAATTGCACATCTTATAATATGCACAAGTATGTATTTATGTACCTACATATATGTATGTACTACTTGTGTGTATACAATATATACTTGTGTGTATACAAGAGCCAAAAATGAAGCTATCTTTATTTTGTAGGAGATTAGTCTTATTATTCTGTATAATACTTTACTTATTATTAATTAACTTGTAGGCAACTTGTTAAAAATTTTCTAATTATGCGGCGTTGGGTAAAAATATTGGAGTTCATTTTTTGAAACCTACTTGTGCAAGTTTAGTCATTTATGTACGTCAAATCAAGAAGTTTCCTTCGATATCCCGCTACACAGTATCAAGGCTGATGCACCATGTTTTCTAATTCAAATTCAATATTTTGCAAAGAATGAGTGTTCTATCTCTGAAAAATTTGCATTTGATTAATTAATATATGATATAAGATACAAATTGACTGACAGTTTAATTATCCCCATGGCCAGTTTGAATACACTTGATACATATAATATTTCTTATAAATAGCTTAATTAATAATTAAGCGGTTTGAATAGATCAATAAAAGCAAATCTTTTTGAAATGAGTAGACGTAATTTGCACTACGTTTAAATCAATTACTTTCAAGTGTCAAGATTCATGGAAATCGTTCTAACTTCGCACACAGAATATGTCTTAAAACAACCTAAATGTATAACTGCATACTGCGATTTATTGCACAACTATCGTTTGAAAGAAAGTAAAATATAACTACAGTTATAGATCGACCATTTTTCTGCAGTAATTTATTATTACATAATACTTTTATACGAATACAACTTACATTAGTGAAATTGTTTATGATATTGGCTTCCTAACTGAGATCTTAAAAGAAAAAAAAAATCGAATTAAAAAAGCACAATTGTGTGAAGTTTTAGAATATATGCTACACTATGTTATGTACCCACAAAAACTAACAGCTTGACATGTTTGCTGTATCATATTTATAAAGACTTATGCCTTTCATTTCATACATTTAAAATGTTAACACTAACTTCAAACTCTCATAGAATGATTTAGTGGATCGTCTTTTCCAAGTTTGCATATCGCACCAAAAATGGATAGACTACGTTTCCAAATTGTTATTTTTTTTCACATAAATCTCCAAACTTTGAGTCGCCTTTTTGGTTCGAAAATGTCACATTTTTATTTATTACTCGACAACAAATTTTTTAATTCATAATCAACAAAATTGTTCCGTAAGTTCTTTCACTCTTCTCGTTTTTACTTGCTTCACAAAAATATTTTTTTTAGTTGCAATGCATCTAAGTAGATCTAAAGAAAGTTTTGAGAAATATCTAATAGAATCTAAAAAGTCTATATCCAGAGGCATTCTTATAAATAAAACACGTTTACATTAAAAAGCATGATAGTAAACTGAAGAAAAGTTTTAGTAAAACAACTAATCACAAGTGCTAACTGGGGTTTTCCATTAAATACCTTGTACATATTTGTGGTTAAGTACAAAAGCTTATCTTGATTACATAGGAAACAACTCATGTATCAAGAATAAAATTAATTCCCACACTATTTAATTATGACGAAAGCAATGGATTCTGACAAGAAAAAATAATTTCCCATTGAGGTATTAAATATCCAAATAATGTGATAAATTTTCCTACAAATTTTGAAATATTTTCTTTTCTGTATCTATTAACGGGTATTGGATAATTGTGTGTATAACTTTATCAACGTTTTAGAATTAACTGAAAACATAAAATTAATTCTAATACGTGATCTTTCATCGGTATACATATGCTCCCTATTTTCAATTAAATTTGAAAATTAAGCAAGTTTACGTCACGTTACAGTACCGAATATAGTCTCTCAATCAATTTTATGAGATTCATGACGACCATTGCGTATGAATATAGTAGTAGTAATTGGATTTTTGTCTTATAACATAAAAGAAGGTATTGGTATAATATAGTTCCAAACGTTTATGGATTTCGTATTTCAACGAGTTTTAGAAATTATTCGGATATGGTTCTTCTATAGAATTACGGTGCTGATTTCTATTTACACAATCATATAATTAAACTATCATTTTTAATGCACAGTATTCTGCAAAAAAACCATAACTTATTTCCTCATGTGTGATACAGACTTGTATGGGGAAAAATATACTATATGGACTGTATACCATATGGACAAAAATTATTTAGATAAAAGATTGCTTTAGAATTCTGACCGTACCGTGCATTTATTACATGAGATGTAGAAAATGCCCACCACTTAAGTACATGCAAACACTTTACACGCCCTTTCATCTTTTCAAATATGTTTCGACGCATCTCGGGCATAAATTCAATTCTGTTCTTCAAAAGTGAAAAAACAAAGTAATGTAAGATAGTCAAATTTGGTACTCTTGACGGGAATTCAGGTTCATAACGTAAACTGATCGACAATCTCCAAAATGTTGTCATAAATAACCGGTAGATTGGGAAGTCGTGTGAGAAGTGGCACTATCTTATTGGAAATATTGCTGTTGCAGTTCGCTTTCCTGACGTTGGTTTATGTAGAGTTCTAAGATGATGTTTCGATATCTTTCGGCATTGATGATTCCTTGAAAGATTATGGGTATCAATCGTCTGCGAGAAACACCAATCCAAGCCCTAACTTTCTGGGGATGTAACAGCGACTTACGATGTACATATGTGTAAAGCTTTCCAGCACTCCACATTCTCATGGTGTTTGAATTAATATACTCTCACAAATGAAACCATGCCCCATCTGTAAAAAATGTCGAATTCAAGTTCTTTGTTGTTCAATAAATGTTGGGCGTACCATTGGCAATATAACATGCACATGTTATGATCAGACGGTAACAATTAATGATACGCTTGCAACTTATAAGGAAATAAATCCTCTTTAAAATTGCTCTGCTTGTACCATATGATACGGGAACTTGTTGTTCGCAAAGATGTTGGTGCTGCGTTAATAATTTCTAGTATAGTCCTTGTGTCTCGCTGTTTGAGAGCTTAAACAATTGTGAACATAATAATCTAATCTTGCGTTTTGATTTATGTTATTTTGCCTAATCTTTGCTAAATAAAATTAAATTGTATATTCTTTTTGCAATTTATAATAATATATTCGCAATTTGATAGTATTGTGACTTACAGTAAGTAGTTTTCCTGTAATTAATATAAGTATAAATTTAATATTAAAATAGGGTCCCGTAATTATAGCCACATAAAATGAATAAACTAACGACAACACTCGAAATTCGAAACGGCATATTTAAAATATTATTACTTCTAATTAGTTTCTGTCGAACATTTCCTCGCTACCTACTCTTTCCAAATTGTCGTCGGAAATTTGTAAATACAATAAATGCCGTTAAGTAGGTACATGTACGCTCGTCAATCACAACTTTTAAACTTCCTGTGTCATTCACGGTTTAACTCACGTGTAATTCGTTTAAATTGAAGACCACTAGGGATAATTACATACAAACAATGATTTGCGAAAAAATGTCACGTCAGCGACGGTGTTTGTAATAAATAATTATATATGCATGTATTTTATTTTCAGTGATGGAATTCTACGTATTACTCCTACTAACAGTATTAACAACGGTCCTAGCGGATTCTGATGATATACAAGCTCCGACTGGACAAGTGCGTCAATTTACCTACAACTCACAGTATCCCGTGGATCTACAATATGATTTCTCACTCTTAAATCCGCAACTTCAGTATCCCCAGTTTTCAGGAACACCCAGGTAAGAGATAAATTTGTGTTACTTGCTTAAATATATTATCGTTACAGGAGTTATATGTTCTACAATAAAATTTCCATTTTTTCATGTTAGAAATACGAAAATCCTAGTAATAACATAACTGAACAGGCTTAGTTTTAATACAGACCGGTTAAACTTGCTCTGCACAATCAAAATAGTAATTCGACAAAGATAATCGATTGTAAACATTTCCCGTTCATTCCCCTAAAACGAATTGTGTAGAGCCGTGTTGTGAAACTATACAGACTTATTATTTCTCTACGATCCATAACGAGAAAACGATTTAGAAGTTTTGCATTCTATATATACCTATGTAAGTAGTTTAATTTTTTTGTAATGAAATAGTTTTACTTTTTTATATTTGAGTTCTATGTGACCTTTGTTTTATTATTCACTTCATCTTCTTATTATTTATTTCTTAATGCAGACAAACATTTATAAAATTTATCAATTTCCTTGGCTTGTATAATACACTACTTCTACAGATATGTATGTGTGGTGTTGGGGTGATGATACACTGCGACCTGTAAGATCTATTATGTCCCCCATGCCCTTGAGTTGCATAGTACAGAGCAGTTTGAGCGAAGATGAATGGATGACTTCACCACAAAATCTGCGTTCGGAATCCTTGCTTATTCCGAGCCTGCTTAGATGTCCGTTCAGTTTGCAATGACCTGAAAGAATCCCTGTCAATATACGAATGTTAGTCTTGCTGAGCTTAATGCATTCTGAGGATCTCTTTTGGTTACATGTTCCCAGAAAAGTTTTAGCTTGCCTCATACCGTGGAGATTCTCCCAGTATTTGGATTTTCTCTGCTCTAGTTCACATTTGAGCTTCTCCAGTATACACTGTTACTTATCCCGCAAAAAGGTTCAGGCCCCACAAAAGGTGTTCTGGCCCCCTTCTTCGCGAAATTATCTGTTATTTCGTTCCCTTTCACTTCGGTGTGTCCCGGAACCCGCATTCGGGTTACCTTATTGCTTTTGCCTAGCTCGTTGAGTTTGTTTAGGCACTCCCAAACCATTTTAGAGCTGATAACATTAGAGTTCAGCGCCCTGATAGCTGCTTGATTATCAGACATTATGATAATCTCTTGCTTTTCGCAACTTCTATCGATGTTGAATTGGACGCATCTTCCAAATGTGTGTATTTCCGCCTGGAAGATACTTGGGTACATCCCCAAGCTCTCGAAATATTTGGTTCTAGGCCCATATATCCCTATTCCAGTTCTCTCTGCCGTTTTGGAGCCATTGGTGTACCATTTGATGGCGTTACTATTGAGTTTAGAAAGAGTGTCTTTGTCCCATTCACTTTTGGTACTGAGCTTTGTGGTAAACCTATATCTAAACTGAAGCGTGGTGTCATTTCTCTTACACCATACTGTACACGTATTCAATAAAAGCACCCGATGCAAGCGAAACAACACATGTGTATACGACCTTGAATTACATTAGACCATTGTATCATACGAAGACAGACTCCATAGGTTTTAAAAATATTCGAGATGTAGGAAAGAGGCATCTTTGCGTTCTTTTAAAATAATGTTATGACAATAAAATCGATGTTATGTTCAAGTTAGAGTGAAAAGGGCGTGTTTAAGAGCAGCTTTCGATTGGTAAATGAAAATTTAAGCTGGAGGAAAGCCGCATTAAATGAAAACAATGTAATAATAGTGCACTTATGTGCACTTATATAGTGTAATTATGTTAGGGCGCTTTAAGCTCTTTCGTAAAGGCTACTACAAGTTTTAGTTTTTTTTCTTTTCATTGTGATAAATTGGTGGTCCTAAAAAGGACCTTTTTGAGAGACAGGAGAAAATGTATTACAGGAAAGGCTCGATGTAATGCCCATTTGCAAGAACACACGCCTGTAATCGTCGGGTAAATCCTCCACTGATCTCAATTTCCTGCATTACTTCGCGGACGTGATCTGCTGCCGCTGTACAGTATGCGTCCAAATTTGTGACATGAGAAATAATTTTTTTTTCTCGTTTACACTTACAGATAGACCCATGATGTATTATATGTTTTTATTTCTAAATCGTTATAGCTATCATCCCTTAACTGCATGCTTTGTATATCCTATATATTATTTTCGCTCAGATTGATGTATTCTGAAGATCACTTGTGATTAAATGTTCCCAAAAGAGTTTTGAGTTTTTACCTCATATCCTGAAGCTTCTTCCAATATTTATATTTTCTCTGCTCCACTTCAGTTTTGAGCTTCTTTAGTATTATACTGCTACTTATCCCATAAAAAGGTTCTGGGCCCACAATAAGAATTGTAGCCCCTTTCTTAGCGAGATTATCTGTTATTGCGTTTTCTTTCATTTCTGTGTGTCGCAAAACCCACAGTAGGATTCCTTTTGCCTAGCTCATATTTGAATGCAGCGCCCTAATGATTGCTAACTATATCAAACATTATAATAATCTCTTGTTTTCGTAGCTTGCCAATGCTGAACTGGCTGCTTCTTTAAATAACGTGTATTTCCGCCTGGAAAATGCTTTCGAAATATTTGGTTCCAGGCCATATACAAATCTCTATTCTAGTCCTCTCTGCTGTTTTAGAACCATCGGTGTAACATTTGATGGCGTTACTATGTAGTTTTCAGATGGTGCCTTTGTCCCATTCGCTTTTGGTACTAAGCTATGTGGTGAACCTTTTCACAATCATTTTGGGGGCATGCCCCAGGTCTTGCCACTTTCAGGAAGCTGAGGTAGACGCCTGTTTATAAGCATTTACAAAACAGTAATAAACCAAAAACTTTCAGACGACTTTAAACGAGACAGAACTTTCAAGAATAGGAAATTTAGTCCAGTGGCAAATTTGTCGTTTTTATCAATTTAAGACTATCTATTCCGACATTATGTCTGTTCCTAATACGATGTTCCGCTACTTCGGAAACTTCAACCAAATCGGATATGGGCTACATGTTCCTTACATCTAATCACAATTAATCTGTTAGTTTGTCGGATATACATAACTTTGATGACAATCTTTGCATGCAAGTTTGTAAATTCCAGACTTCAGGCTCATTATTAGTTTGCCTTTGAGGTTGCCTAGGAGACATTTAGTGCGCTATTAGTTGTGTAACAAACATTTAGGTGTGTTGTTGAAGAATGCGGTTTAGTTAAAGTCATAGCATTTCTATTGTGGTCACTATATTAGACTTTTTTGAGCGTGCAATCGACATCGGTAGAAGAGAAGTCGTTATAAATTCCTACTTTCTTAATAAACTCTATTATTTTTCTGAAAGCTCAGCTTATTTAACGAAATGTGTGCTGTGCATTTCTGAACAGCTGAGCGCCTAGAAAAGCAAACTAGTTGTTCACTTACTGCTGCGCTGTAAATTTAATGGAATCGAATAAATTGAATTTAGTTTTACGAGAAAATCTTTAGATTAGATTTACTAGTATCAAGCACTGCAAATACATCATTAATGTAGCTTAACCAAATTCTAGGGAAGCATTCGTTTTCTTTCTTCTTTTATTTCAAAGATCATACCTATTTATAATATGATAGCATAGAAAGGATAAAAGGAGAGCGCCTGATCTTTCAAATCTTAAATAAAGCCAAAATTGACAAATAAAGTAAAAGCTCTATTAATATCTAAGAACAAATATGTTCAATATAAATTACATCATGTGTAAAAGTTTCGAAAAATAATCGCAAACTAATTCAGCATAAATAAAGACATGCAGAGAAGAGAATCAACCCTACTTATCTTAAACCTAAACGCGGTTAATACCCGGACGTCCTCACAATGTTCTCCAAGTATGTAACTCTTTTTAATAAAATGTAAAATTCTGGGCATATTTAGCAACACTTTTATTTTTTTATGAAAGCTCAAGGTTACTTCTAAGTAAATTTATATATGATGTAACTATTTTTATAATACAAGACTATCCCTGCGTGAGTGTTGTAACTACATGTATCGATTCAGGTGAAGACACAAACAAATTTGTATGAATTTATCCAATACAGCAACTGACTGCTCACTGCTATGTTACAAACAATACATACACACTAAAATTGTTGTTTGTATAAAATCACCACGATTTATATTTTACAGGGTACAACCGCAAGTGTTTATTTATCCGGGTGGAACGTCCGGTCAACCGTTCCTGCTACAACCAGGGGCACCTCCTGGTAACTTCTTGATACCACAACCACAACCTGGTTTCGTATTAAGAGATGTTCCAGCTACAAGACCTGATGTGTTTGTATCTGGATATCCGAAACCGGCGTATGTGCCACCAATCAATAAAGATGCTGAAGAAATACCGACTAGTCCTGGGATGGTAAACCCGACTACATCTCTGGGTAAGTTATCTAAGAGTAGTAATATGTTAGAACTAATATTGTCAATGTATACAATTGATACAGAAATAGCACTATTTTTTTAAGAAGAATAATCTATATAAAATATTGGACGTGATAAGCATAGATCACGTACTCTAGAAAATTCTTTAATTATCTCAGAAAAAATAGTTTCCAAACTAATTTTGTAAACATATTTTGCATTATTAGTATCACCAATTGAACCTGTTTAATTAAAGTAATAGATTTTCCTTTACTTTGCAATATTGTGTACCTATACTATACTGTACCCACAAATCTTAACTGAAACTAACAGTTCTTTATTAATATCGTATACTGTTTAACAAGTAGGTTTTATACATTACTTAGCCCAATTTTAGAACATACCTCCTAAAAATATATTTTTTTATTTCAATTGAATTAAAATTTAACGTATTAATAGTAACTTTGCTGTCGAGGAGCATCAATACTTTAATCCAATAAATATTATTAACTACTAATCACATACCTAATTGAGAAATTTTCATAGGGGGCATTACGAGTAAAGATTGCAGCTAAACTATTTCTCCAAGAAAGTTGCATATAATAGTTGCGTATTATAATTTAGTAGAAATATATCTATACACATATAATTAAGACGTATCGTATATTACATAATAATTATCTAACCAATTACATTAGCCGCAGAAACGATAGATTTTTTTCTTACAGCATATTTCTTCAACGAGATATAAGTCTTCTTAACTCACTTTCAATTTCCACTATGAAATATTTTAATAGTTCTATTAAAACATAGTGACTCTTACTATTCATTGTAACATTATCTTCCTGATAGAAAAATACCATTTGGAAATTAATTTTTTTTAAGAAAATCCTTCTCTAGATCAAACTTTTCTTAGGTTTATTTTATATATAAGAAAATTGATTTTATTAGAAAGAGCTTGGCTATTTATATCACTGGAAAAAATATTGATACTTACCATTGTCTCCATTTCTAGTCGATACAGCAAGTAATAATAATATAATAAGAATAATATATATTTATTTCCGACAGGCATAATACAGAAAATTAAAAATTAGAAAGCGAATAAAAAATATTCATAAGTTAATTAGTTAATTGGTAAAGTAGGGGAAGAGAAACAAAAGAAATACATTTCTAATAATAACGAGGATATCAGAAAATGACGAAAAATTATTATCACAAGAAGCGCAAATCAAATTATAATTATTAGATACACATAATAGAGATTGGTGATCTGTACATCGTATTGGATCTTGTGAATACGAAAATACGAATAAGGGTTATTCCAACAAGAATATGAAACTATCAGTAATAGGTAGTTGCAAACTATCAGGATTTTGCGCATTAGGAATTTTGCCGTTACAACTACAATTTCCAAACTGAAATTTGTTCCAAGTAAATTGATAGTCGATTGGAAACTGTTTACTGATAGTCAGAACAATTTGCGAATTCTTTGCTGATTTTCAGTCTATACTTTGCGCATGGGTATTATTTCATTTTACATTGGTAGTTTATAATTTCGAGGTTAGTAGTTACTTATTTAAAACGATGCCTTTGAGAACTCAAATTTTCTATATGAGAAGATTTTTTTGTATCTTAAATTCAATTTCCTTACAGTAGGAAATAAAATTTCAAACTGTTTTTTAAAGCGTTCCAACAAGGGCAAATTGCAAACAGTTGGAAATTAATTTCTGACTGCGCATTCACACTAAAATAATAATAATAATAACATTACTTTATTCCCCATATACAGGGTGTATTTGAAATAAAAGTAAAGACTATGAAAAATGGAAAGATATTATTTTATTAAACTTAAATCCAAAATATTTTGCGTTAGATTGATCGAAGTCAACATTCTCGATTCAATAGGCGGCGCATATTACAATTTATAAGGGAGATTTTAATTTTGGCATTCGCGTCGTAATTGAACAAAAATTTTTGGATTTATAATCTACATAATTGTATCTTACCATTCTTAATATTTTTTACTTTTATGTCAAATACACCCTGTATATCAATACACACAATAAAATGAATAAATGCAACGAAGAATGAGGTAAACTATCATAAACTGTATGTTGGAACAAACCTATAAAATGTCAACTTATAACGGGCCGTTATTTTAGGAATATTAAAATAAATTCTATTCACAATCCACGTGCAATCTCTTTTGTCTTGCAGTACATTGTATAAAAAAATTATACTATGAACAAATCTTCTACTTTCAAGCGACATCAAATTAAATCGCTCCTGCATGATATACATAGGTAACAATAACCTCTTTTTTAGGATAAACACCATCTGATACATGCATTATACATATATAGCGTACCATACAATTGCCGCCTCGTATTCTAATTTAGATCTAACAAAGCAGAAATAAAGTAAGAAAAGAAATTTAACATTTGTAAAATCTTTACAATTTCGGTAAATAAATGCATACTTGCGGTAAGCTTTGCGATCATACCATTCACATGTTCTATGAAGTTGAGTTTTCTGCCAAAGGTGATTCCCAAGTCCTTGACACTATTGAAACGATCCAGAACAGTGTTACATATCGAATAATCATACGCAATTGCAGTAGGTATGTTGCATTGCAATATTTTCATGTCAAGAGCAAAGAAAAAAACTCACAATGTAAACATTCGACAACATCGTTTATAAAGATCAAAAACAGTAAAGGTCCTAAGTTCGACTCTTGAGGGACGCCTGATGTTAGATAAAATACATTTGATTTGTATCCTCTATAGGTACTCAACAAATTGTTTCCTGGAAGACAAGTACGATTGGAATAGTGCTATTAGTCGGGGTGAAAACTCAAAATTTTCCAGCTTCTTAAGTAAAACGTAGCGGTCTATTTGATCGAAGGCTTTGTGAAAATCAGTATAAACAACGTCGACCTGCCCCTGCCTATCAAGAATTTCGGACGTGTATTGTGTAAAGCAAGATAGATTTGTTGTTGCTGATCGTTCATTAACAAATTCGTGTTGAGAATCATGTTTTTTACGGAACTGTAAATATTATTATACAGTATTTCCTCAAACAGTTTAAGCAAAATTGCAGAGTATGGAAATTGGCCTGTAGTTTTGTACATCTGATATATCACCACGTTTAAGGACTGGACAGATACGTGATATTTTTCACACCTCAGGAAAAATGCCACTATTCAAAATTAAATTAAATAGATACTGAAGAGACTGTGTAAAGACTTCGGTGTAGTCACGTAGTAGAAAACTAGCATCTAATAATGCATTCTTCGACTTTTTAGTGCTCACAAAATTTCTGCTTCAGTGATAAAGGAGATGTCAATCATTGAAAATGAAGTTGATACCTGGCTATTGTCTAAACCATTTGGATTCGATAACATATATATGCTATTAAAATAATCTCCAAACGCATTCATGATTTGTGAAGGCGTGTCCAGTTCAGTAATATACCTCATTGGTCCACGTATTCTAGTAGTGGGTATGCCTTAATTTTTGGTTGCTGGAAACTGCTGAAAGTATTGAACTAATTATTCGGCCATAATTGCAATATCTACTCTTATCGGACTAATTTCATTATCCAAATACTTAGAGAATATTGTGTGTTGATATGGGAATATAAATGCGGAAGAAGTTCCTATGGGGTTTTCTTATTAGAAATAAGTGTATAATAAGTTTATCTATTACCTATCCACATTTTTTTGTTTTATCTGTTAAATTGTTTAGTTTAAAATATTTTCTTTTACACTTTGGGCGAAGTATCCCTAAAATATTTCCATTCGCTTCTACTTCTTGCCATTTTCTGTGCTACTCGTTTAAACTTCCCTTTGCCACACTTGTCTGTAGACAGTACCGTTTCTAAACCTTTTGCGCTCTGTGTAAAATAAAATTTCACCCCGCTCAGAACGGCGCTGTCTGTAGTAGACTGTCATCTGAAGCCTTCCTCAGTCTCTTCCGTCAAGTATCTCCATTCGCCATATTCGCTTTGCTGACGGTTGCTAAGGCAACTGCACAAGATGGCCAAGTCATTGAAATTGTTGTGCGTCTATCATTTAACCGCAAAAATAGCGTCGAGTTTACTTCGAATGCTTTAATTCTCACGAAGAGCACAGGTAGAATGACAGTCTTATATACTACTATTTTCATTTTTTAGCGATATTTTTATCACTGAAGATGTGTGTTTCTTTACCTTTTGAAATTCCTTGTTCCAATTTCCCAGATTCTTTTGTATATTCTCTTCTATATTTTATATATGAGCATCCCATCTACAAACAGACATTGACTTATTCTGACTTTGTCTGAGTTCAAATATCCTGTAGATACTTTCTGAATTTTCAGTGTACTTACAAAATATACAATAGTGATCTAATTTTTTTTGCTTGTCTTATACAGAATTCGTCATGCAAACGAAAATATTGCAGTTTAAATTTTCAATCATGGATTAACGTTAAATTTGTCCCCACGCGGTTGTCTGATTTACAAGGTTTCTCGATACTTGTGGCAGAAGAAGTGTGTGCAACGTATGGTTCGGTATAATTCTTTAAATCTTTAAACGGTCAAATCATTATATTGACGGAGAGACGTAGTAGTAGGTAATTAGTTGTTTTCTGTTGATGATATAATGACAAGGTTATTCTAGATCATTCTAGATTTGTCCAATAATATTTAAAAGTTGCAGACTTTTTTCGACCAGCTGCCCATTTTTCGAAATTAGAGGTTTTGAAAGTTGTTTCAGGTTGATGGAGAGATTTTACTAGCTTCCTTTTTTGAAATTAAACTATTTGAGATTTGATCCAGGTTGTTCTAGATTTGTTTTATATTAATCCACTATGGATGGACATATCCAAGTCCTCTGTATCGATATCATTTTTTTCCTTACCTATTGAGAGAACCATCATTGGGTTCAGATTTATCGATTTCGCATATAGAAAGTATGATACATGTAACAATCCAGGACAAGTTAATTTAGGAAAAATATCAATAAATTTAATTTTGTTTGTTATGTCATACAATGTGCCTACGTCATACAAAGTTGCAGCTTGGTATTTATATAAAACAAGGTTAGAAAAGAACTTAAAAAAGTTCCATTTTTTAATTTTAGAAAAAGTGGATTTTTCTAAGTTAGTTCTGGAAGTATACATGGTAGAAAGCTGCAACTTTGAAACGTTGCTGAACAAGAGTCCAAATTCACAATAGAATATTGAAGCTTTGCGACAATATCGAATAAATCTAGAACAATTTTGAAAAAAAAATTACACAAACAAAATAATTTTATTATTCTTTTAGCGAATTACTCACTAATTTTGATTGTTCCGCTTTTCCGAAATAACGTCATATGCAATCTACTCCATCCTCCATTGAACAAAATTGATAATTCCGTCGAACTAACTTTGAACAACCTATTAAGAAAATCTATCATTGAATTGTATTAACTTACAACTGCACATTTCCTGGAATATTATCTTTGTTTAAATATCTCACCTTTCGCTACCGATTTCAAGTCTAGAGTAATTGTTCTCTGTATATTGTATAATTCTCATAATATAAAATGCGTTTTATTTCCTGCTAGAGTGTGTACATGTAATGTAATACGTATGAAGGTAATGGTTAACGAAAAAGTGTAACAAATTGTGTCAGCATGATTAAACGCTTAAAATTATCTTATACAATTACGTCCATAAACTATTATTAAATTATGAAGAGAAACGGCGCAGCGAATTGTGTATTTCGGACATAACAATATTTATTAAATCCATTCGTTTCGACTATACAGCTACTGTTTCAAATTAAGAAATTACGTATAGTGTATCGAACATTTATTTTTCACATATGGATTACCTACATCCAAAGAAAACAAATCAATCAAAAAATTTATTGAGTTATAAAATTATCTATATGAGAAATACAAACTAAAAAGTCTCACTAAGTGAAGCAATTATACATTGAAATTCTATATAGAATTCACTATTCCATAGATGTGTACCGCAGATAAAATGAAATGTGGAATACGCACAAGAGTAAGTAATATAGATGACTTGATCGTAGAAATTTGAAACATTTTGGAATCGATGCTCCTAAAATATGATCAATATAATAATGTACCTACTATCAACTGTGTTGTATATTGTATGGAATATAGGTATGTATGTACATACATAAGTATATACCTACTTACACAACTTGGTCGACTACTATAAATGATGGTGTGTACTTTGATGTAATGGTAGAACTTAATTATAGATTCCTTTTGTAGCAAAGGAAGAAACTACGACGACAGAAATTAACAGTTACGTATTCACACAATGTACTCTTAGCCGACACTGACCTATATATTAATATATTTTTTAATTGTCCTAGTTACACAGTTTGACCTAGGTTATAAATCTGCTTATTACATAAAACAAATTATACAGAGTTAAACATAAGTATCTATTAATTGTTTCTAATTGCGTAGGTATATGATAATTATTGATTATGATATGATACGACTTTCATACTCAACATACACACACATTTAAGAATGATAGATTTCTAAAAGTGATGCGTCACAGGTATGTAGTTATTAAAGCAAAATACGGCCATCCTTTCAGTACTTGCAACTTTCCCAAATCTAATTTTTTGTACCTATGGGTGTATTTTGTATTTTGGTTTATTTTTATTTTCAATTTATTACATGAGATGTTGAAAATCAACACCATTTTCAGGTATTCCGAAGCATTTCGGGTATTCTTCGGTTTCGCAACCGAGGAAGTGTGAAAACTGATATTTTAAAAATGATGTTCTTCAAATATGGAAAAACGAAGCAATCTAGGATAGTCAAATCTGGTAATCTCGTCGGGAATTCAACTTTACCACGTAAACTGATCGGGCGATCGGCAAAAGATTGTCGTAAATAAGCAATAGGTAGATTGCGGAGTCGTGTAAGAAGTGGCACCATCTTGTTGGAAATATCCCTGTTGCAGCACGTTTTCGTAAAGTTGGTTCATGAATAAGAGCTCTGAATGTTAAAAATATTTGTTAGTATGTTGAATTTTTAAGGCTCGTTAGGCCGCCTATTAGATTTAATTATATAGACACTAATGTAATATCAAATGGACAGTATGTCAAATATATTTTATTGAAAAACGTTGTGTTTACGTAATAGTAATAAAGTAAGAGTAAAAAGAAGCAATCCTCAATAAGCAATAATCAACAGGTTATAGACCCAGATGCTCTGGAGTGAAAGTAAAAATTAAAACAGAAAAATCAAAGCAAGAAGCTATAACCCAAGTTAAAAAAAAGCGTAACAAGATGGCTAGTGTCAGATGATTGTGGACGAATAGAAAACCTAATAAATGCAGAAAGTTTTCAAATCTGGAAATTTCAAATAACCATTTTATTCAAAGCACATGAGTTGTGGGAAATAACAAATGGTGATTCGTTGTACTCTACAATTACAGAAGAAAACGAAAAAAACAACTGGTTGAAAAAGGATGCACGACCACAAAAGATAATTAACACTACAGTAGATAAAAAGCTCCTTCCGCATATAATGAATTGCAACACAGACAAGGATATGTTTAATAAAATTATAACATTGTTTGAAAGAGATACTGAAGATCAAAAGTGTGTTTTACTTCAAGAGTTTTTTAGTTTTAAACATGAAAAAGGCTGCGATATATCTCTGCATATCGCTAAATTAGAAAATTTGGCATATCGGCTGGAAGCAGTTCAACAAAATATTGATGACAATATGATTATGTGTAAAATATTATGTACTTTACCAGAAAAATACAAACATTTTCCTACAGCCTGGGATTCGACACCTACAAACGAAAAAACTACCAAAACTAACAGCGAGGGTCATTGCAGAGGAAGCTCGATTACAGGGAAAAGAAACCGAAAAAACTAGTGTTGCATTTGTGACTAATGAAATGTGTTTTAAATGTAAAAAGGCAGAACATTTTGCGAAAAACTGTAGACAATCGCAAGTTGGAATTAAGTGTTTTAAATGTGGACTTGTAGGACATTTAGCAAAAGCATGTCATACCAATGCTGCAAATGTGTCGGTAGTGAACCAGTGCAAGATATGTAAGAAAACAAATCATAAAGACGAGGATTGCTAATTTAGGAAGCAAAAAAGAAATAATGGACATGAAAATAAAGTGGGGTTCGTGACACGAGAAGGGTGAATGGACTCACAATCTTTTGTAACAGACTCGGGATCGACATCACACATGGTAAATGACAAGAATTTATTTAAAAATGCACAGGCGAGCAAATCAAATATTGTAGTTGCAAAAAAATCGGAGACAATAGAAGCAAACGGGAAAGGAAAAATAGAAGGAAATGAATGTATATTAAATGATGTACTGTATGTACCCGAATTACGTAAAAACTTGTTGTCTGGAAATGCTATTACTGAAAATGATTGACAGGTACTATTTACAAAAGGTAAGGTTGTAGTAATCAAAGATAGAGAAAAGATTTTAGAATGAAGAAAAACAAATGGGCTCTATGTGGTGGAAATTGAACAAGATGGAAATTTAGAAAGTCTTATAGTAGAAAATAGAGAAAATGCCTCAGAATGGCATAAAAAAATAGGACATATTGCAAATAGTAGCTTAAAGAAGTTAACCACATTAGCTGATGGGATAAATCTAAACGAAAAAGACCTTAATACATTATAAAAGGTTTGTGAAACATGTGTCAAAGCTAAACTTACTAGAAATCCATTCAATACAAAACGTTCAAGAGCAACTAGACCAATAGAAGTAATACACACTGATGTATGCGGTCCAATTGATCCACCAACATGGAATGGAACAAACTATTTTGTAACGTTTTTAGATGACTACACACATTTGCTTACTGTGTACCCGATTCGGGGAAAATATGAAGTTGCAGAAAAATTAAAAGAATCCATTCTTCAAAGTGAATCAAAATCTAATCTTAAAATTAGATGTGACAACGGCCGAGAATATACAAATATAAACCTAAAACAATGGTGCAAAGGCAGAGGCATTATTCTAGACTTTACGATTCCAAATAGTCCTCAAATGAAGAGCAAAGCAGGACGAGCAAACAGAACCATAGAAACAGCTCGGGCTTTGATTTTCGTTGCAAATCTTAGTAAAAGTTTCTGGGGTGAGGCTATTTATGTAGCCGCTTACCTATTGAACAAGAGCCCAACGGATGCAACAGTAAAAACTCCTATTAAATGTTGGACAGGTAAAAGGCCAAATTTGTCGGATATACAGATTTTTGGATCGACGGCTTATGCGAAAACGTTAGGTCATCTTCGCAAACTTGACTCATATATATTTGTAGGGTATGCACTCAATGGCTATCGTTTATGGGATGAAACAGCTAAGGAAATTACAGTTCACAGAGATGTAGTGTTTAAAGATTCTGGGAAGGCTAGTGAGAAAACAGAATGGATACTCCAGTAACATGTAGAATTTTTGAAGAAGATTTAGAACCAAGTGAAGAAAAAGAACAGCAACTACCTTGTGATTCCTGGAATTATGACGAAATGGAACGAAACGAACCTACAAGAAACCAAATTCAAGAACTCACGATTGAGCAATTAGGAGAAGTAATCAACGCAAAACCAAATATGGAAGAAATATAAAGATGCGACGAAGAACAAGCTATGTTGACCTATCATGAGGCAATTACAGGACCAAAAAGAGATAAGTGGACAAAGGCAATCGGGGAAGAAAACGAATCACTTAATAAAAATCAAACGTGGACATATGTTGACAAAGATGCTAATAAAGACTCTAAGGTCTTGTCAAGCTTCTTATCATGTATTTAATAGTGTCGTCAAATGTAGCTAGCACCGCCTTTCTTCCAACTCGTTTTAATGGTGGTGAAATTAGTCTTTTAGCTTTATATTCAAAAAAAAACACTTGACTTCGAAACACCTATTATTATTATTAAATATAAATATACATATTTATAACTATTTATGTATGCTACCTAAAGTGTGCAATTTACAGTGTTATTTGTGTTTTCTTTATTGTAGGATTACTACCAATAATTTTTTTGTACATGTTCAGTATAACTTGCTTTTCCTGTACAGAGAAATGTCCGCGCCCCAAAGTAATACCGTAATACGTTTTCTTGGAGGCGATATTGATAATCCACTTGTACTAGGCTGTGGATCCATTTTTACCATAAAATAGTTAAAAAAAAACTGTTCTTCTTGTTTAATCGTAGTAGAAACACAAAAAGATAATAGAAAAATATTTAACGAAATATTTACTCACGCTGTGTCTGCAATATGGCGTAGTTAAAAATTGGGCAGTGTAAACATGACCCGCAACAAACCAATCGTAAACCTACATTTTAGGTCTTCTTAATAAAAAACAAGGTATAGTATGTTGAATTTTTAGGGCTCATTACGCCGCCTATTAGATATAATATACAGTGTGGAACAGCCAAATGGAATAAATTCGATAACAAATAAATGAGGGTGTATTGCGAAAAACGCTTGGACACGTCGATTTGTATTTTTAAATGCGCATTTTTTTCAAAAAAAAAATTATACAGGGTGTGTCATGTGACAGTGGCCAATATCAACTTTCTTATTTTAAATGGAAATCCCTGCATATTATTTATTTTTTGGGTTCTTCGGAAAATTCTAGACATAATTCATGTCCCATACCTATCTTCAACTGTTTCGGAAATATTAAGTGTTTTCAGATTTATTACGAAAATTAACATTAAAAAAAGAAAATTATTTTATTTCACAAATTCGGTACATTACACTAAAAACCTAATAAGTAATACTGATTATTTCTTAATAATGTAAAAACAAAACAAAAAACATTAATGTCAATGTAGTAAATGTTCAAAATGCTCGCCGCGAACGTCTTGGCAACATGCTAATCTGGTATAGAAATGTCTTCTAACATTACTCAACATCTCAGGCGTGACTGATCTAATCGCAAGCGTGATTCGTCTTTTTAAGTCATCTAAGTTGAGGGGTTTAGTTTTGTATACAAGACTTTTGACATATGCCCACAAAAAGTAGTCTAATGGCGTCAGATCAGGAGATCGTGCTGGCCATTCTATCGATCCGCGCCTCCCTATCCACAGATTTGGAAGAATTTGGTTCAGGTACTGCCGGACATTGATTTGGAAATGGGGCGGTGCTCCATCTTGCTGAAACCATACTGTATTGGCAAGAACTTGTGGGTTTGCTGGATTAGGATATAAGTTTGCGAAAGTTGGCACGACATTATTTTGGAACAGTTCTAAATATTTATCTCCATTCAAGTTACCATCAATGAAAAAGGGATCTACGATGTGATTTCCAACAATTCCTGCCCAAACATTAACTTTTTCAGGATATTGCGTATGTTCCTCTCTCATCCAGTGAGGATTCTCAGTAGACCAATAGCGGCAATTTTGACGATTAACATGGCCGTGAAGTGAAAATGTGCTCTCATCAGAAAATAAAATATCTTCTAATTGGATCACATTGTTATCTAACATTGCCATCATCTGTTCACAAAAATACGTTCTCCTATCGAAATCGTCTTCCATGAGCTCCTGAGTTGGCATCATTTTATAGGGATGCATTTTACTTTCCTTTAATACTCGAAAAATTGATGTGTGGCTAATGTTGAACAGTGGGGCTGCTTTTCGACCAGAATTATGTGGGTTTTCTTGAAACTCAAGCATAATATCCAATTTCGTATCATCATGGCAGCTACTTTTTTAATATGTCTTACATGACCAAGCTCGCAAAACTGTTTTTCTATTTTGCTAATTGTTCCTTGGGATACAGGCGGCAAATTTGGAAATTTTTCGTGAAATAAGCGAGAAACTTCCATTTGTGTCCGTGTGTTATCTCCATAACCAATCATTTGTAGAATGGTTATTTTGTGCATTCCTGTTAAATGAACCATTTTTCTGATATTATTACGTACAGTTAACGAAATTCAAACGACAATAGCACTGACACTGATCACTACTGTCATGCAGGCAGACAACATGTTGCTAAGGCTATGAGTTTTTACGAAAATAAACAAAACGGTCTTTGTATTTTTTTAATTTCATATCAGTAAAAAGGAACGCAGCAATGGTTTTTGCTTACTTTATCAATATCAAGAGCTAAATGGGAAATAGATTTTTGTGAGAATTTGTGAAATAAAATAATTTTCTTTTTTTAATGTTAATTTTTGTAATAAATCTGAAAACACTTAATATTTCCGAAACAGTTGAAGATAGGTATGGGACATTGTACATGAATTATGTCTAGAATTTTCCGAAGAACCCAAAAAATAAATAATATGCAGGGGTTTCCATTTAAAATAAGAAAGTTGATATTGGTCACTGTCACATGACACACCCTGTATAATTTTTTTTTAAATGCGCATTTAAAAATACAAATCGACGTGTCCAAGCGTTTTTCCCAATACACCCTCATTTATTTGTTAACGAATTTATTCCATTTGGCTGTTCCACACTGTATAGAATAATGTAATGTCAAATCAAATATATGTTATTGAAAAAGTCGTGTTTGCGTAATAGTAATAAGGTCAGAGTAAAAAAGAAGCAATCCTCAACAAGCAATAACCAACACTGAGATGTTATTTCGATACCTTTGGTGACTGATAGTTCTTTCAAAGATTATGGATATCAATCGATTGTGAGAAACACCCATCTGCACCCCAACTTTCTAGGGATGCAACAGAGACTCACGACATTTATGAAATCAGCACTCCACATTCTCATAGTTTGTGAATTGATATACCTACTGTGACAAATAATAATAAATAAGTGGTAACAATTCATGATACGCCTGCATCTTATAGACGAATGAGAGAGATGTTGGTGCTGCGTTAATAATTTCTCAAACATATTCAATACCACTTACCACAGCCGTTCTTATGTGTCATACACTTCTTGTTTCTGTGAACAGTAGCACACAATTCCGAACCACATTGAAAAAGTCAGCTTCCAAGAACACAAAGTAAGGAAATTGTTGACAAAATTCAACCAGGCAAGCTAGAGTAGGTACAACTTCTCCATTGCCCATTTTCAAGATTTCCATTGCGAAAATAAAGTTCAAAGAGGAATCACTTTATGTAATCGTGAAAACATAGTGTTGAGTAAAGTTTTAAATTGAAACTGACATTTAATTCCTGCCAAGTAAACCTTCAAGGACTTCAAGTCGAAACATTTAACTATCAAAAAATTGAACATATCGAATACAGTGGTTATATACATATGGTGGTTATTGGCGGTTATTAGTGGTTACTTTAATCATGAAAATTCCTTATCTAAATAATTCTTGCTCCTATTTTAGGTATGTACATACATACGTATGTATTTTTTCGAAGATTTTCTTACACTTAACTATATAGTAGTGAATTTGTATCTGTAGATGTAATAATTTGTAATCCTCAATTATAAATTTGAATAGCAAACAGTGAAAAACCGGGAATTATTTTAGTATACATATATTACTATATTTAGTATTTATTATAGAAATGTTTAGAAAAATGGATGGATACAAACATTTTTAGCAATCCTAATATGTTCGCTTAATTTGCATACATACCTATTAGTAAAATCCTTTATTCAGGAACCAAATACATTTAAAAACCATATTTATGCAATTTGCAGTGACATCATTCCAAAAGGACATGCGAAATTGTACTATAATTGTTAAAATTTTTCATCTTGTGTACAATTAAAAATGCTGTTTGCTTCTGTTATATTTATGGCGTGGGTTATAGCGCCTCTCTTTCACAATGAAGTAGTACCACTTAAAACCAGAATAAGAAAATTAAAAAAAAACTATTAAAGAATTTAGTTATTTTTTTCAACAAATACCTAGCACGCAAGCATTTCCAAAGTTATTGCTCCTACATTAAACGTATTTTACATCTTTTTAGGCCGCAAACCGGAAAAATTAGAAACATTCGATGAAAAACCAGAAATAGAACAACCGACAGCTGGTGAAGTAGATGTATTAGCTTCCGCTGACCGTACGCTAGGACGAACACCTTCTCTGAAACCTGGCCATAGATTCTTTATTCTAAATGGCCAACCATTATTTTCGAATTATCCATTGCCGCAATTTGCTAATTCGCCTTTCCAACCAAGCGGAAATGAATTTGCGCCGGTAGACCGAGAATTTTATACGTTCCGACAACATGGACCACCATTTCTACCAGAAGGCTTTAGCAAACAGCAAAGTAGTGATTTCTCCAACAAAGGTCCATTACCAGATTTATTTGTAAGGAATTCTGTAACCGGGCAAATTAATGGCGCTAAACAGCACAACTATCAAAATCCGCAGAACGAAATACGTAATAACCAAAATTTCGTTTCTTTAAATCAACGCAATCAGCCTACACCTGATATTCTGTTCAAAACTTTAGAAGTTTTGCCATATAGAAAACAAAATTACGAAAGAATTCCGCAAACAAGGAACAACATTAGGGAGGGTTACCCATCTTTGAAGCTAACACCAATTGAAGTTCCCGACGCTGAAGATGAAAATCTATTCAACGGTGAATTAGAAGATTCCAGAAAAGACAAAGAATCAATCACAGTTTCAGAAAAACCGGAAGCAGTTCAAGAACCAATTTCCGAAGGTATGTAGTTTAATTAATTTAGTAATTTACAAGAATGCCATTCTTAACGGCATTCTTTTATTGTTCTAGAAAGTCCAACACCTCAAAAAGCAGAAGAGCCCAGCATTTCTCGATCGCAACCTAATGCGTTAGCATTAGCAGGTCCAGGAGGAATAGCTGCAGCAGCTCCTCGTGCTACTGCACTTACAGGCGACAGAGGGGTATCTGTTTCTAGCCCTCAAGCAACCGCAATAGCTGGACCGACGAAAGATCAAGTACGAGAAAAGCCTATTAATATAACTAAAAAGCCGTGATATTTCTAGCTAATAGTTTAGTATGTAAGAACTAATAGATAAATTTATAATATACATTTTTTAATAAATTAAATTTAAATGACTTGATTTTCTATCCTTACCAGCGTTATTTCTTATTAATATTAATTAACCAGTTCGGATACAAACCGTTAAATCAATAATTAAAACCCATTACGTAACAAAGTACATAACTTGCCTAGGCTCATTTTTAAGAATAGATTCGAGAAAGGAAAAACATCCAGACGATGAACTGCTGATTACAGAAAACTAGCCGAAGACTACATTATTTATCTACATTATTTCTCTGTGTAATGGAACTTGTAATAAGCTACTCCTTCCTCTATCTTTGTCTATTGGGTACTTATTAATAGTAATTATTGCTGATGTTATTCAGTGGCTGCTCATGAGTTTTCCGATTGAGGGCCGCACACATTGAAGCATTTCTTGGAACTAAATTCGACGAATAAAAATACAAGCAATAGAGATGAGATATCTAAAATCTGATAAAGGGGTCACTCGAAGGGCAAAGTAGAACCGTTGCCGTTAGAAAGTATAGAGAGACAGAAATTGGAATGGTTTGGGCAAATGCCGCGTATGAAAGAAAAGAGAAAGAAGAGAGACAGAGTGCCAAGAATAACATGCCTGACAAGATCAAGGTAAAAACAAAAGCCAGGCAGGCCAAGGAAACCATGGAACAACACTGTAGAAGAAAGTTTGCGGGAAGGAGGGATTATCTGGAACGAAGCAAAAAGAATAGTAACAAACAAAAATGAATGGGTAGCTTCTATAACAAGTAAAACAAGCAGTATGAGACGTTATACCTTTACACTCTTAAGGTAAATAAGGTTAGCGATTATATAGTTATACAGGATGTTCCAGAATTCAATACTCAAATTTTTTGGGTCAACAAATTGAGTCCAAGTAAACATATTTTATTAATAAACCTATGAGCTAACGTGCAAGCTTACCGCGATGCAGTACAATAATCACTGTCGGACATGCAAAGACAAAATTAGTCCTAGGTTGTAGTCAGAAGGGTAAAATGAGTACTTAATGATGTACTTTTGAAACTTGTAATTTTATTTACAAATTTTGTTCAATTGAGCGGCCTTCTGCATCAATACAAGCTCTGCAACGACGCCCAATTGATTGGCGAATACTCGAAATATTCCGGGCATTCCGCGTATGGTTTCAATGGCTGCATGAATCCGACGAATAAGTTCCTCCTGCGTTTTAATTGGCGTTTCGTACACCAGGCTCCGTAAGTGACCCCGTAAGAAAAAGTCGAGTGGGGTAAGGTCCGGAGAACGCGCAGGCCATGGAGTGGGTCCTCGTCGGCCAATCCACTGCTCACCAAATATGCGACTCAAATACTCTCGCACTTGAACGGAGATGCTGATACCACATGAGACGTCGTATGTCAAGTGGAACGTTGTCGAGCAATTCGGGCAATACCTCTTAAAGAAAGCGAAGATAAATGTCACCGTTGAGACGTGGAGGTAACATGTACGGACCAATCACATTATTTCCAACAATACCTGCCCACAGATTGATTGAAAATCTATTTTGGCGGCCTGAAATGTAACATCCATGGGGATTCTCATCTGCCCAAATATGTTGGTTGTGGCTATTAAACATTCCATCTCGAGCAAACACCGCTTCGTTGGTAAACATAATAGTTTCTGGAAATTCAGGCAAAACAGCTCTTTGGTGGAGGTACCATTGACAAAACTCGACACGGCGAGCGAAATCGGTCAGTTTCAGCTCATGAACTCTTTGCCGACGAAATGGCCGTAATTGTTGTTCATGCGATACGCGCCAAACTGCGTTATGGTCAACATGAAATCTATGCGCAACATGTCTGGAGCTTACTGAGGGGTTGTTCTCCACTTCTTCCAAAATTGCCTCCTCAAACATGGGCGTGCGTACTGTTCGCTGCCTACCGACATCAGGTCGCCGTACCTAAATATGCAGTATCAGTTGTCAGCACACATGAAAATTACTCATCCCAGCTTGTAACCAATTTCATCTACGCAAGTTACCTCTAGTGAACCGGTTTCACGCATGCGACGATCAACTGCAACAAATGTTCGAGGATTTGGCAAATTACGACCAGGGTAACGCTCCGCATACAGACGCTGTGCAGCTCTTGAATTACAATTGCATGCCCCATAAATCAAATGCATGTCTGTTTGTTCCGCCCACGTCTATCGCTCCATAACATGTAAGTACTGAATTGCTACAACCGTGCACAATAGAAACTACGACACTACTGGTCGCGTCTTCTCACAATGGAATCGGTTAACGTATTCCACCACAGGTGCTGTCAACATGTGTGCAAATCTGTGTGCACTGATTGTATGCCGAACCACATACTACAGTAATCCTAAATATTAGGACATGCTTTCATTAATAAAATTTGTTTCTTTTGAATTCCTCTGCTAACCCACAAAGTTTGTGTATTGAATTGTGGAACACACTGTATATAAATTCGTTCGTTTGTTTTGCATATATGATTTTTTTAAACTTTCTCATCAAATTTATCAGTCTTTTGTACTGCAATTTGATTTATGCTGACCATTACTAATGAATTGAAAGCCTCGTTATCCATAGTATTTTGCAAAAAACTGTTTCATCGCTGTTTTAATTGTTGACCTTCAATGTAAATTAATAATCTATAAAAATTCAATAAACACTGACTAAAATTTTTTAAGAAAGGTCTCGCGGTTTTAATAAGGAACCGTCATGCTAGATATATATCGAGATATATAAAGGTATATATTTCGAATGAGAAGCACAAGTATAACAAATATTGGGGAGAGCAATAATACAAAAGTTAATAAAACATACTATTACGAATAGAAATTTGAATTTGACGGTTTTCGCGCCATTTAGGGTAATACGGGCGATTGGCGATACTAACAATAAGCACAAAGTGATCATGATCATGACGAAGGGGCAACGGTTTAGGGCAGTTAGAGACGTTTATTATAATAGTGTTATACTGCGTTTAATTGTTATTTCTTTTGTTATTTGTGTAATAAAGTCAAATCAGATAAAACAAAATAGCCATTTAAGACATTAAACGTTTATAACCAGATCGAAGAGCCAAGCGATTACCGCAGAGAAGGTGGAATGTAATTCCGCAATGCCGCCCTCGAAAGATCTAGCTGGGCATTCATTGATATGTTGTTCATAGTCTGATTAGTCGCACCGCAGTCACACTCTGGCGAGATTTCTATGCCCCACCTAAGTAGGTATCATGTCTCGACATGATCAACCCACCCTAAATTGCTTCAGCTGGTTCCACGTATGACGAGGAAGGTCCATCCTCGGAGGGTTTTTCTACCACTTGCGTAATGATGTCTAAGTTTTTAACTGCGCTTTTGCCGGCGGCAAAATCAAGCCAATTAGAATATAAATTAAAGTCTTCTCCCAGTACAGTACCTCTCCACATCGGAAAACGGGTCCTAAGATGATCTGGTAGAAGAACATCGAAGGTACCCTGAATGGGAAAAAATTCTCTGTGAGAAGTCTTCGTTCTACGGAGTTGAGAAAGCGCTATATTGGCAAAAAGCAGAAGCCATACTGTAGGTGTAGAGCTCAACGTGCCTGTTATGATTCTCATTGCTTCATTGACTTGGATATCTATTTCGTTGGTATGAGAACCATACTGGAGTACAATATTCAGCAATGGAGTAAGTTAAAGACAGGCGCTGGTTCTGAACATGTCTCCTTTGGCTGTTTATAAGTTAACGATCTGTCCAGCGTGACTACCAGGTATGTAGGGCAAGGGTCATGTTTTACCTTTGCTCCGTCATCGAGTTCTCTATGGATTAGCTTGTTAGTGAGGTGGAAAGCGCTTATTTCTGATTTTTGAGAGTTATTAGGTATCAGGCACGAGAGCATGTAGGATTTGTGCATAATCTCAAGATCCTTATTCATGAGTTGGCTGCTTCTCTCACTTAGTGACTGATGCTGAGGTGCCAGGGCTAAATTGTCCGTGTAGATGAATTTCCTTGATACTGTACTGAGAACGTCATTGATATACACATTAAAAGGAAGTGGTGCCAAAATTGATCTCTGAGGTAAACCATTTTTAATGGTAGGAGCAGTGAACCTATCGTTAACGTATATTGTTATTCTTCTGTTACTGAGCATGTTCTGTATCAATCTAGTGATCCTTTTACATGGTACAACTCGCTGTAATTTAAATATTATATCCTTTTTTCCAGACCGTATCATAGGCCGACGATAAATCTATGATGGCGTAAGAGGATTTTAGACCTTTTTGGAAGCCTGATTCAATATATGAGGTCATCAGTGCCAGGATCTGATCGCAGCAGCTGCGACCACCTCTAAAACCGACCTGTTCCGATATAGTTAAATCTACCCTCGAAGATATTCTGTTATATAATCATCTCTCAAGAAGTTTGTTGCAATGCTAGATACATGAAGTACCTAAATGTGTTTGTGATCCGATTCGTCGCCAGAAACATACAAATTTCGCATTTCTGCGCATTAGCTTTGCTCTTTTATGTGGTTTGAGTCTGCTTATCGTCTTCTTTAGCCAATATATCAATGTGGTGGTTTTTTCGGTATTTATAGCTATCATGAAGGCTGAATTAAATCTTGAACTAGGAATGGATATGATTGGCTCTTCTCTTCACTCCTCTTTCAAGAATCTGTTGGAAGGATTTTTTTTTTTGTTATTCGGCCACTTCCATCAATTTATTAAGACAAACTTCCGCGATATATAGTAAGAACATACATACTACATTTGTTGTAGTAATAAACTACTACATTTCACAATAGTATTTAACATCAAATATCAAAGGATTAAATACATTACAATAGTGATAAGTGGGCGATGTAGTATTTTTCTACATCCAACCATCATTACAATTCCTTATGTAAAATAATCTTTCTGTGATTCATGCAACCCATCATACAGATACGTGCAAATATAACCTTAATCTTTTGTTAATATGACGTTTCAAGTAAATTGAAGTAAATATGACTTTTTTCAATGTTATTTACGTCAGTATTAGTAATTGTATAATTTTACACCATCCAGAAGTTAATTGATAGATAAGAACTATACATATTCAAACAAACTTATGAATATTTGGAAGCACATGTAATTTTAAGAAGCACCTAAATACTCTATTTCTCAAACTATGTACTTATATTTAATTTACCTCTTGTTCTTACTTAATTGTTTACATATTAAAACGGATTGTGGTTGCCAATTAGATCGAAATGCTCAGTGCAATAGAGATAACATTAACAATGATGGTAGTATTAAATATTTAAAAAAATCAAATGAATTTACCTATGACAATAATAAAGTCAATGAAGAAGCAAAATCGAAAGTTGCCTTTAATAAAGACAATATGGTATTGATAGAAAGAAATACCTTTGAAATGGGAACTAATAATCCTGTCTTTGAAGCAGACTTTGAAGGACCTGCAAGGAATGTGTCTGTGGAATCATTTTACTTAGATAAATATGAAGTATCAAACTTGCAGTTTAATAATTTCGTAGAAGCAACTAACTATATCACAGAAGCTGAGAAATTCGGTGATAGTTTTATATTTGAATCTCTTGTTCCTGAAGACAGACGAGAGGAATACAAACATTTGCGAGCAGTACAAGCACCATGGTGGATCAAAATGCAGGAAGTTACTTGGAGGATGCCTGAAGGACCTGGCTCTGATTTATCAGGTAACTTATCTTACAAGAAAAATGACTAGAGCAAAAGGCAGTTTTTAGGTAGACTGGATCATCCAGTTATACATGTGTCTTGGAATGATGCAGTTGCATACTGTACCCATGTAGGTAAACGTCTTCCTACAGAAGCTGAATGGGAAATGGCATGTCGAGGTGGGTTAAAACAAAAATTATATCCTTGGGGAAATAAATTAAATCCAAGGGGGAAACACTGGTAAGCAAAGAGAATTCATGTGCTGTATACCAATCTGATGAAGAATATTTTGATTTCCTATTTCTATTAATTTATCAGATCTTTGTAAAGAAGAAAATTATAGTGGTAGATACTATCTTTTTAAAAAAGCTATTATCCAATTTAAATTTTTATTTTCTGCAGTCACAAATCAAGTTCAAATATTTAAAAGCAAATGTTATTTTCTACTAGCAGTCAATAGCAATCAAACCAAATCAAATTGTTCTTAACAAATGCAGTATGTGCACAGAAGAAACAATACCAAAAATAAAAATTATATTTATTTTTCTTTTGATTCTAGATATTTTTCCACTTATATATAAAAATAATATAAAAAATATCCAGAATTAACAGATAAGTAAAGGTAAACAAGCTTCACATTGATTTTGTAAGTCACTAAACATAGTCATAAAACATGGTCGATGTAACTGCCGGATTTCTCATACTTTTACAGTATTCTCCAACTAATTATCTGATCGAAATGTTGTTTTTTGTCATAACCCGTCGCATCGGATCTGAAATGAAAAGAATACTCGAGGCCTGCTCCTAGAAAAATCATCGAAAACATGACGGATTAAGTTTAGGGTACACGTAGCTGCAAGAATTGTTGTAACATCTGTTTAACACATTGTATGCACACCCTTAGAATTAGTACACAACATGTGGTCTGTAAATCTCTCGCAAAACGTGTAATAATGTTCTCTCATCAATGATTTTGGATGACAGTAAATGTATTCTGATTATCTTCTTCGACGGGCCGGACCATGATGACCACATTGATTGGAAACCATGCACCAAATGGTCGAATGATCTCTCTACACTAACAATGTCGCCTACCAAGAACAGTTTCTGCCCTTGCATTGTCAGAACTGTTTTTAATTCAAATTCAACTATGTATAACGTAATAGATTTGCGAACTAGTGACAAAGTCAATGATTACAAACGCATATTACGTGAGCTACCAGCAGCTTAAGTTTCGGTACTGTTTATTCTGGCGGATATTGTACTTTGCTATTATATATGTATGTATTCAATTTTACATTAATTTGTAGGGCTAATATCTGGCAAGGAGAATTTCCCCAGAAGAATACTGCAGAAGATGGTTACGAGGCAACTGCTCCAGTAAGCGAGTTTCCATCTAATGGTTTTGGTCTTCATAATATGGCAGGAAATGTTTGGGAATGGACAGCAGACAGTTGGCGAAATGACACGGTATTTTATGTGACCCGCTTTCCTTACTTGAAATATAAATTCTTCAAATGTACATACCTCTATCTAAACTATACTTTACAAACATCTCAATCTCTCAGGTATACCTTATCTTCCAATTTTGTTAATTAAAACAAGGACATTTTTACAAATTTAGTTTTACAATCGAAATTTATCTTGATAGCTGATCGATAGTTCATTTAGCTACTGATACAGATGTAATAACAATTCACAATTTCAAAATAGTTTCTTTATATACACTGCTGAAAACAATTGACGAGCACACCCTGTATAATTTGAACACACTACATCTATAAAATTTGCAGAACATCGAGGTTTTCTATAGGCGAGCCTATGTGGCGAGTTTCAACTTTTGCCATCACCGCATTTTTTACTGAGCGGCTCTGATAGGTGGCGTCACTATGGAGACGGACGGGGGTGTGTGAAACCGGTCGTTCTGTAGTGTAAAGCTCCAGTATATTGTTGTATCTCCTGCATAATGACGGATTGATCGCGCCACTTAAGCAAGTTTGAGCGAGGAATGTTTGTGGCGATGCACATGGCGGGTGTATCCTTCCATGAGATCGCGCGCCGTCAGCGATCATTGGCGGCTGTGCATCGGTCATGGCGAGAAGGGCCTGAGGAGAACGTACGCGCCTTCAGTCCCGAGCGGGACGGCTCCGCTCAACCACAGCACGCGAACGCCGCGCCCTTCTGTAACGTCGCGTACGTCGTCCTCGAGGCAACTTCAAACCGTTTGGCTAGCCGTAAGGGAAGGCGCAGTCACTACACGAACTATATGGGAGCGTTTAGTAGAAGAGAAGGTGGACTGCGAGAGCGTCGTTCGTTGCAGTGGCATCCACTCACTCCCGGACACCACCACACACGCTGTCTGCACGCAACGCATCGGTGGGTTGTCGAGTGAAAGCACATTTTGTTTTCCGACGAATCAAGATTCGAATTAGGCATCGGTTACGCGCGAATTTTGGTACGTCGACGACGTGGTAAGCGTCTATCTTAGCAGTGCGTTGAACCACACCATATCCACCGCCAGCAAAGAATTATGGTGTGGGGTGCTGTTACATATGGAGGACATACACATCTGTCGCGTGTACAATAGACGATGACGGGTCGCCGATACGTACATGAGGTGCTACGGCCCGTTTTGTATCTCTATGTTCGGCGGCGCCCACGTCTGCTATACATGCACGACAATGCTCAACCGCATGTCGCGCGTATAGTACAGGCCTTTATGGAAGAGTTCCAGATCTGAATCCGATCGAATAAGTTGGGATATGATCGGTCAGATACTGTAACGTTATCCGGCTTCCCAGGCTATGTAGGCGAGTTGATGTGGCATGGTTGGTCATCCCTCTCATTGGCATACGACGACTTATTGACTCCATGTCTCGTCGTGTAGCCATTATACCAAATTTCATTGCGCTGGAACCACCGTTTAGATTATACAGTGTGCTCGTATTGACGAGCTGCAAATAATTGTATTTGCAGCAGTGTAAAAGGGAACGACATTTACTGTATTTGAAATTAACTTTGTTAGGGCAATGTCTGTTTTTCTAAACCATTTTTTAGAGGTATGCATGTTTGCCTTATATTTGGTAGATGGATATGTTTATGAATTTCCCATGATTATTATATACAGTCACCCAAAAGAAGTTGTAGAACGATTTGCATATTATCGCTATGTAAATCGTTCTACAACTTCTTTTGGGTGACTGTACCTATATATTACTTAAAACTAAGCTAAAACCAAAAATTAAAAATATACTGTCCAAAAAATGAAATGAAATGAAAATATCCAAAATCGTTATTTTAAACAGCTAACTTTTTGGTTGACAATGAACCTTGAATAAAAATAAAGAAAAAATCGAGTTATTTGTAAATAATTCAGAAACAAATTAACTATTTCCAAACTGAAAAAATTACAGCTTATTGCACCAAGCAATAGGAGTGACATTTAAAATTAATATCAATTAAGTTGTATACAACTGTTAAAATGATTTGAGAAGTTAGATTATTGAAGATTAATCTCCTAACTTTAAACCAAGATTGAAAACAAAAATCGTAAAAAGTTGAGAGTTAAAGGTGTCATATAGGCGCGTTTAAGGAATTTTATAAATTATTGCCGTAATTGGAGATTTTGTAAAAAAAATGACTGTCTAGGTCTCTACATAGTTTTTTCTTAATTTCGTATTAATAACTGAAATAAGTCGCTAAAAATTGGAATTTTCAAAAAAGGGATATGTCCGCGCCTGCAGAATTTTCAGATACCAATAATTTCTAATACATTTCGCTTCTATTTGCAAAAATAAAGGAGTAATCCACTAAAAATTGAAATTTCGAATGAAAGCCGCTGTAAGGCGCATAACGTCGTGTTCACGAACTACTAGTATTACGAGGTGAAGTTATACTTGATTGTGTCGGGGCGGAAAGGGATACATTGAATTGTTTCTTTTCCGAGAAATTAACATTGCTTGTTTACTCTAATACCTTATAATATATTTATACACGTACATTACGTGTTAGTAATTATTTAATGTTGATTTTTTATTTAGAGCAGAGCTGGAAAAATTATGCCACACACACATCACTTATATAGACAAAATAAATTCAGCGGCTACATCCAAAGTATATACAGCGTAGTATATAGTGCGAGTCGCAAAAGCATTCATACTTTCTCAATATTTGAAGGAAAACCAAAATGTTGTATTTGTCCATGTTCAATTTATTTTAATAAATATACATTAGAAATATATACTCTGTCAGCCCTGAGAGAACTTGAATCCTACTAGTAATGTAAAATATCGAGACAGTTGCAATAGAACTATGCATGTAACTTACATATACGTCACTGTCATTTTCTGCTAATACCACGCATGCACGAGGCCAGCAGCCAGTGTCTGTTAAGTGTTGCTCGAGCGTTTTTTTGGAGTGTACACCACATGACGCATCAATTATGTGGAAAATATGACACACTAAATAAAGGAATTCCTCTTGTATACTTAATTAATATTTGCGTAGTGTTTTAATGTTTCAAGATTGATATTCACAAGTAAACGAAAAAATTATGAAGCAAAGTAGAGAAATGCACAATACAGTATTCAGACCTTAGATCATATATATTACATGGATAGCGATATGATGCTCAAAGTATGTTTTAACATATCACAGACATATTTTATTCTTCCATTTCACACTTACTTTAGGGTATCCCTATCTATCGTACACACTTTCTACCCCGAGAAACAAAACGTGCAAACTTCAAGTCGTAAGTGCGATCGATATAAGAGCGAAATTCGAAATCATGCTGGCGCAAATTTCGAATTTATGCTAACAGGAGACGTTAGAAGTGTTTCTTTTTGTTCATTTAAATAAATCTAAACTGGGATGAATGTTTTGTATATTTTATATTAAAAATAAATGGCATATATGCAGAATTATACATATATAAACATTCTATAAAAAATATATTTATTATGAATCGATATTAATTTGGTAAATTATTTTCTTATTCTTTTAGGGTTTTCCTCATTTTTACATTTCTTTGCCTCGCAATGCATTCTGATGCGTACATAATTTTAAAAAACAATCAATAGTCAATCAAACGATTAAACAATAAACATAACTGAACATAGCCATAAAAGCAAATGGAGTGGAAACTTCGGAAACGAACAAATAAATCGCGTACGGTTGACTATTGATACGCTTGCGCGATTTTAGAGGGTACAACGAGGATAGTACTATTGGTGATACTTATACTGAAGAAAGAAATAGGTTCAAAAAAGCACGTTGTACATGTCAAAACAACAACGTCCGAGTTCTTAAATGCTATAGCGGTATCCATGTAATATACAGGGTGTCCGTGAAATACAAAGCATGCTTTTAAGGGATGATAGCTACAACGATTTAGAACCAAAAACATATAATACACCTTGGGTTTATCTGTAAGCGTAAACGAGAAAAAAAATTATTTCTCATGTCACAAACTTCGATGCATACTGTACACCGGCAGCTGATCCGTGCAAGATTTACGCGACGATTGAAGGTGTGTGTTGCAACACATCGAGCCTTTCCTGTAATACATTTTCTCCTGTCTCTCAAAAAAGTCCTTTTTAGGACCACCAATTTATCACAAATAAGAGAAAAGAACTCAATTTTGTAGTAGCCTTTACGAAAGAGCTTAAAGCGCCATAAAATAATTGCAATAATTACATTGATTCCGTTCAATGCGACTTTCCCTCAACTTAAATTTTCATTTACCGATCGAAAGCTGCTATTAAATACGCCCTTTTCACTCTAACTTCAACATAACATCGATTTTGTTATCATAACATTATTAAAAAAACCGCAAAGGTACCTTTATTTTAAAACATATGGCCATTGACTTGGTACGATTCAAGTTCAAGGTCGTATAAACAGATGATGCTTGGCATACATCTGCCGTTCTAACTGCATACGGGTACAGTGTGTTGGCAGACAAATGACACCACGCTTCAATTTCAAAGTATGAAATAATTCGTTTTCATCGTTCTTTTCAGTTATTTTCAACCCTAAATTTTTGATATGGTTTTTTGGTTATTTAAGAAGTAATATGGATGAGTTTTCTTGTACAGTTTGACCAAATAAGGTTTTTTAGAAATAATTTTTTTTCTCGTTTACGCTTACAGATAGACCCAAGGTGTATCATATGTTTTTGTTTCTAAATCGTTGTAGCTATCATCCCTTAAAAGGATGCTTTGTATATCGCGGACATCCTGTATATGATCTAAGATTCAGACACAGCAGCACTTATTATTGGTATTCGGCGTTCTCTGCACACTTTAATACATTCCTTACAATCTGCAACGCATCCAATTCTTTCAAACTTATGAACTATATTTTATGCTGTTTGAACTGTAGGAACAGGTGTGTTCTCGAAGGAAAAGTTATAACGGCCGACCACTTCCGCGTACAATAAATTCAGAAAAAATAATAAGAAAATTGTTTTTCAGCAATATTTCAGAAACAGCAAATCGTAGGGGATTTAAAACAGAGTTTTGTTCAAACACCACAAGTATTCCACAACTTTGTATCTACCGCTTTCGAGATCGCAATGGTCAACTAAATTTGCAACAGCCTGTATATTGAACCTAAACTAATCTTATCGTTGCAATTAAAATATCTATTACTATACATAAGGATATTAATTTAAAATCGAATACAGTGTGCAGTAAATCTTTATTAAACTTATAAAACATTTCCCATATATTAATAAAATACAAATAAATATTCTTAAGTTGTACTTTATAAAAAATATTTTAGTTGCACTCTTGCTAATATTGGAAGAACATTATTTTGAACAGTAATACGAACAGCTTTACAAAGTACCTATCGACCAAAGGTTTTTTTTAATTACAGGAACTTCGTGTTAAAAAAGGGGGGTCGTACTTATGTCACGAAAGTTACTGTTGGAGATACAGATGCGCTGCTAGATCCCACAATACTAAGGACAGCTCTGCGAGTAATTTAGGATTTCGATGTGCTGTTGACGCTGAGACGGATGATGATTATGACGACGAATAGTTGTTCGTGGTTACTATTACACGTAAAGCAGCGCCGAATTCAACAGTTCTAGCGATATGGTTTTTTATTAAATATTTTTTCAGTCTTTCTTATTATTTTATTAGTACACAATTTTTATTAGTGTTAAAATAGAAACTAAAATGTACTTAATGCCTGCCCTAAAGTCTTCCAAAAACTTATTGATATTTACTTTTTACAAATATATTCACCATTGTACAAAATATGTTTTATTTAGATCACCGTCGTTTATAAAATATACACTTAAAACTAAGCAACATAAACACCTGGGTAAACACCATATGAATTGGAATGTAAAAATAGTATTGTTCAATAGGAGATATGTATGTGGATTATGAAATTGAATAAGTTTTAATACGAGTCACAATTTTTTCAAAAGCTTGACTTGAACTTACCCTGAGAGATTTAGGCACTGGTACAAGTTTATAAAGTAAGTAACAGGCTAAAGCTGCCATAGATAATTTAAAACCTGCCTTGACGATTTTAGATGTTAGTGAAGGAGGAGGAACAAATATAATATCTTTAATAAACGGATGTTGATCTTTCGGCCATAATTTTGCTATTCCCAGAACATGACCAATTCCTACGACGCCGACTACTCGTACTGGCTCGTTACGCGAAGAAGCTAATGTGGGAAAATAAAATGGAAATTAAACATTAGATTTTATAGCTTCGCTTATGTTCTATTTATTAAAATCATGCAATTTTCTTTTAAATAAAAAGTATTTGTTCAAATTTACCTGGTAACATAAATTCCTGTAGATTTGCGCAAGCAGCTTGTTGCAGAGAGTAAGTTAAAAATATGTCTCTTTCATCCACAAATACTTTACCCAATACAGGATATTCATCTGACATGTCAGCTAACAGTTGCTCCAACATATCACGTTTTTTACATTTCTCGATTTCTTCCTTGCTAAAAATACATGTACATTTGTTTACATTAGTTGGGAGACAAACAAGACGAATCCAGCAATGGTATCGGTTAATATACGTATAGTCAGTCATAACGATTACATCTAGAGCAAGTTGTATTACTTTATTGCACACTCGTGCCGTTAGTAATATATGTATGTATATATAAATGAATAATAGTTACGTTATAAAACTAGTGAAAAAAATGTATTCCAATTTTCTTTGCAATGATCGAGTGTTTTACTAACTGGAAATATTGTACGAAAAAAGCAGCACTAACATGTACAAAAGTGTAGGGGAGTTGCGTCTGCGTAAACAACTATCAGATGAGGAATAAGTGTGAAGAATTCAAGATGCTGGTGGTTTCTTAAATATCCACCATACAAATCAACGTATGTAGGTGTATATGAAAAGATTTAATCGATGAACTATAGACGCATACAACATGAATCCAAAATTGTGATTCAGATGTGTGAATCATAGTATATAGCCGCATAGTAAACAGACATTACTAGGATTTCACAAGTTAATATCAACCTGTGCAGAAATTTTATTGAAATTAGAGTTATATGTATAGATGATTTTAGTAAGATATTCGTTCTGGTCAGAGGCAAATAAAAAGTTTGTTTACGGGAATTTAATCGAGAAATGTGGAACTGAAGAGAGTGAACTAATGATGGACAGTCAACTTCGTTGTGAGAATTCGAAAATCTTTAGCAGACAGTTTACATATTATCTTTTCAGCAGAATACATGAAGTTTAGAAAGTCTGCCATCAATACATAAACACGATTCATATCTCATATCCATCTCATATCTAGATCTCATGATTACGCCCGTTTCAACGTTACTCCCTGTTAACTTATACCCTAACCTAAACTTATTTCACTAAAGGCCGCTTTACAGTGCACAATAAAAATTGCACGCACGCGCATTCCATCAATTTAGATCAGCCGAGTGCAATTCTTCTCGTATTGCACGAAATTGCGCCTGTTCTATTCTTATCGCACGCAAGACGCAATTCTGGTATTCTTTATGGTGATTTTATTGCGTACCGTATTGCGCATAGAATTGCTAACTGCAAAGCGGTGTTAAGGCTCTATTTTCACTCCTAGCGAGTACACCCTAAACTTACATCGGGTGTGTGTGTGTGTTTACCAGTATATTTACAAATAAATTGGATAACAGAGGGAACTAATAGTACCAGTTGTCGATCATACTGCCAGATGAAAGAAGACGGCAATATACAAAGTGAGATAGCACGGTCGTGACATGATGACAAATGCAGTGGCGGCTTGTCCATAAGGTCATTTGGTCAATGACCTCCCAAAAATTTTGACAATATATAAAGAAATATTAATTATTACGTGTTTTATTAAAATAGGTAATTTCCTCGCAAAAGTCGCAAATATACTTAACTTAAAAACTTAAAATTTATCGGCCGTTCCTCGTATTCCAACCTCCTGAACATTGGGCTGGCGGTGCGAATTGACCTCGTCGTATTAAAGCTACGCGGAAATATCCGAAGAACTCCCAGCGCCCGAACCGACCCGAACGTACGAAGTATATAATCTAGTTTGGGTCATAAGCCCACTATTTGAAATCGAATTTAGGTTAATTTCCGATGAAATGTTAGATGGCAGCACAAGTGCGTAGTTGGAAAAGTAGTTTTCGGATTTACCTGTAGTTCCTGTGTTTATAATTTATAACAGTAAATATGTATGTGTTTTAACCTTGTTTTAACAGCCTTCTTTTAGCAAAGTTTGTCAAAAGTGCGAGTGTGTTTATAGCGATTTGTTTGTGATCTTTATTGAATCTACCAGATTTTCATTAGATTTTTTTTTTTCGTTTGAGTTTAGGTATATTACTTTTCTTTTAATTCGATTTAGTTTAGTGTACATTTAGAAAGAAAATAATAAGCAACGTAATATATAAGAGCATATATGTATATTGTTTGCTAATTATTGTCAACCTTTATGCATACTTTCGCGCATAAAGACATTTAACGTCGATTATTTACTTTAAAAACAAATATATGCGATTTTAACGAATGTGTTATTCAACACTTTTCCACTGCTAAAGAACGAAGAATGGACCTCCAGTTTAAGACTATTTAAAGCGGAATTTAAAGGTAAAATATTTATATTTTTTAAGTATGCCTATTTTTTAAATTTATTTTTGACCTCCCAGTATAATTGACCACGAGCCGCCACTGGACAAATGTTGAGAAAGGGGCGCGAAGGGGTAGAAATGGGTATAAACAGGTAGAAAGTGAAATTCGAATTGCAGTGATTGCTGCATGAATATTTTCGTATCTACTCTGCGCTCAATACGTTTGAAGGTATTTTGGCTTATAGGAATTTTCGTTTTGTTTTATTTAATTTTTTGTATATAAAGTATTATATAGGGCGGCGTAAAGTGGATAAAAAGATACAGACCAATAATTTGTGTGAGATAAATTCATAGGAATATATAATTTTTTTATGATATTTTCAGAACTATTTTAATAAAAGTATGGCAATAATTTTTGTGTGCGGATATCCAACAAAAGCAACTTTTATTTAACGATGATACTCCTATCACAATTTCATCGCATTTCACATAATGTTATCAATATCAAAACAAATTTTAAGGACAGTTGTGCAATAATAGCACTTCTCTGAAGTAAATATAAAAACTTATAACTACAATTTCTCATTTGCAATTAAACTATTTACACCTGTAATACCAGAGTAATGAAAATTACATTGTTAGTTAAACTAATAAATTACATATTTGCATTTTGCTAAGCGTAATAGTATACAAGAGAAAATCTACAAAATTATGCATATTCAATCGTCGCAATTATCGTGTGCGTAAGATTACAAATCATTAGGTTGGCAATGCCCAGACACCGCGGCGAGTGTCCCTCTTTTAGCAAGTTGCCAAACCATTTGGAAAGTCCTCATGTGCTCCTCATCTACAGTTATCTGTTTTACTAACAAATATGTTTCTTGCAATAATCTTTTTTATTCAGCATACAAGTGTTTTTATTAATGTATGCCGTGTTTATTCCCGTTCATATGTAGTGGACGAACTTTACTTTAAAAAATAAAAATAATATTTTTTTTATTAAACACGTAATTTCTGTCACTTACTCTTCGTCGTATAGACTAGTATAATTAAATGTTAATATTCCACTAATAAATTCTTATTTATAATCATTCCTCACAAAAATTATTGCAAGTAAAAATAACCCGATTTCAAACTTCCCACCAACAACTTAAAATAGCCCCTTAAAACCGTGCAATTTTTATTGCATTTTATGCAAGAAAAATTGCGCACTGTAAAGCGGCCATAAAAGTTGTTTGTATGGGTTGCAATTAACCAGGTTGCATCTGACTCAGTAACGGTGAAATTGCGTGTGAAATACCCCTTTTTATAGACAACACATAAAGTGATTGTTCCAATAATATATATGTTACCGGTTTTCTCCTGCCCAGAACAAAACCAACGGCGTTTGCTTTTGTAAAATGTTATAGCACTCATAGAAACACAAAACTTATTTAATGTCTGAGGGAAAAAATCCTTGTAGCAAATATATCATAAGTCAATCACTGTTTTATAGTAACTAAAGTAAGTATTATTAATTGGTAATTTGATTTATCCAATTATCTGGATATCTGTCTTTCCAGATTGGCTCCAGTCCCTAGTATTCTTGGTAATTATTGTATTTATGAAAAAATTACCTTATTGGTTCTCTAGAAAATATTAAATGCCAGCCTAATTTTAAAGTTTGAAACCATGACAACTTTGCTAAAGCTCTAAGTAAAGTAATTCTGATTGGTCTATCACCTAATTTTACTGCACATCCTAAATTTTGTGCCTAAAAAATGTTATGAATAAGGTTTACATATACAGTACATATTAAAATAGAGAGACAACATACTTCTTTATAAGCAACCCTAAATTCGCCACCAGGTGCCATCCCAAATTGTTTAGTCAAATGTGCATTCATATTAAGCAACAACAAGTAGGTAATGCCATAATACACACCATTTCTTCTGATAGTACTCATTATATTTTCCATGTTAACATTTTTCGCTTCTTCTAAAACAGTTGCTTCATCTAATTGCAATATACTAATCCTAGCATCACATAGTTCCAAGACTACAATATGAGGCCGAACAAAATTCATAATCTAGAAAAACAATTACATTAATTCAGCAGTATTTTCTAAATAGATGAGTATTTAACTTGAACAACTTCATCTTTAGATTCCTGACTAAAATGTGCTGTTCCAACAAGATATACTTTTGCACCAGTAACTGGATGTTTTAATAGTGTAACAGTCTCTGGTAAATTATTGTCAAAGTCTTCAACTTTTAAGATAGCTGGATTGGTTGTAGGGATTTCTGTATCATCAAGTATTTCTTCAAATGTATCGCTTTTTTCTGAACTTGGATCTGAATCAGAACCAACCTTTACGGTACTAGCACTTAATTCTGAAATTTAAAAGGTCTATATGGTGTCTAGAACATAATTTTATTATTCAAACCAAAATTTGCGGTTGAATCTTCCATCTTTAATTAAAACTCAACTAATATTGCAGAAATTACTTTATTCAAGCAAAAACAGCATCCACACCACACATCACTATCACAAACGACAGGTATATTTTTGAGAATATTTAGTTATAGATTAGATCTACAGACGATTGTTACTTCTCTATTGACAAAACTAATTGAACTAGTTGGACTGTTAAAAATGTTACACCATATGTAAGAAGTTATTACACCATTTTGGACATACAAATGGCACCAATACCACCACCACCAAATACCACGGACAGGTGGAGGATATGAAAGAGGCACAAATTCACATGTGATGCCATCTGATGGATTTAATTTATAATAGCGAAACATAATTGGATGTGAACTCGGCTGTAAATATTCTTACATATCATTATTCTCTTTTGTATTCTGAATTCTATTACAATTTATACTTTCGTACAAAGTACGCGTTTTTTGTCGTATCAATTAACAATATTGTGTTGACCATGGTTAGAGGGTTGGTAAGTATCTAAACAAAATTCCAAAGCTGTGACCATAAAATATATTTTCTTTTCAGCTGAGCTTTCTGATAGGAATTTATGCTGGTATCTATATTAGCCAAAATTATAATGTAAGATAATACTCAGTATTTTTTGGTATTAATAGGTACACTTATTATTAGTGTTTTTTAGGTACCAAGGGTAGATGATCCCGCAGCTATTGTAGATAAAATAAAAGACTTTGCAGATAAACATAAAAAAGAATGAATATACTTCTATACAGATATTTATTTTAATGAAATATATACATAGTATTATATTATATTAAACTTAAACCTCCTCCTAAATATTCTTGTCTTATTTGTGGTTCAACAAACGCTAACCAATCACTAGAATGAGTAGGCAATAAACCCATACTTTGACATTTATACAATGCTAAACAGATATTTATTATATTTCCTAATAAATACACACATTTTTGTCCTATTGCACTTGAATTCTCAATCATTTTGAATGTGCTGTTTACTGAAAATAATGCTTGAATAGGACGTAAAAACAACATCCCAACCATCATGATTGGAAAGATTGATATTGAATTTCCTGCCATATACATAATAAATAAGTTCATTGGCACTTGTTTCAAGGGTGCTAGTGCCAGCTCCCACGATTTCTTCACAATTAAATGACTGGTATCAGTTTTTTTTGTTACTTCGCTATGAATGAGAGAATTTGATAAACTAAATGCCGGTGGAGTTGCTAAATCTGTGGTTGGAACCAATCTATTTGACCTAAAATAATATATCACATAATAAATCAGCTAAACTAAAACGTTTCTCTTAATACCTTGTGGATTCCAAACTCCATTTCAATCGTTTGCTTGCATTCTTTGTAGGTAAAGACATTTTCAGAGATATGTACTCAAGTCACTATATTTGGATATACAAAATAAGCTGTGTGTTACACGAGACAATAACAATAAATATTCTTTCTAAATTTTTAGAATATACTTGAACCAAACGTCAAACGTCAATTGTTGTTTCTCGAGACATTTGACGTAATATTGATGTAGTAAATTTTGTTTTTCAACAGTTTATACATCCTGATGATCATAATTCGAAAACTCCGCCGTACGCACCTAATTTAACTATAAGAAAAAAAAACAATTGCCTGCGCTAACCTAAAAATTTGAGTGATGTTTTATAAGGTTCATGAATATTATACTATTTTATAATAATAATGATAAAGCCTTGATGTTATGTACACAACATGGAGCGCAAAACAACGTTAAACAATGTATCACCTAGGAAACGTGTCGATAGCTTTGCCACTATTAATGAGAAGCCTGTGGATGATATATCTTTAGATTTCTTTTATAAACCTCACACAATCACGTTACTGGCAATATCTATAGGGGTTGTAATTTACACAGCATTTGTAAGGTATGAATAAATAGTATTGCTTATGTAACAACTGAATTTATAATATTTACAATATTACAAAACACTGACTTTGATATTTGTTAGTAACTCTAATATTATACTTAAATTATCACACAAAAATAATTTGATATGCTAACATTTTATGTTTTTAGGGATACTCATCATGTTGAAAATAATATTTGGGCTGGAATGCTGTGTTGCATATTTTTCTTTCTTATTATATCAGTTTTGGCATTTCCGAATGGTCCCTTTATTCGTCCTCATCCTGCTATATGGAGGATTGTGTTTGGACTAAGTGTTTTATATTTATTGAGCATGTTGTTTCTTCTTTTTCAAAATATTAAAACTATAAGAAGCATTTTAATTTGGTTAGACCCAAGTTTACAAAATTTCCATATAGATAGTGAAAAAGAATATGGTGTAAATTGTTCAGATATAACTTTAGAAAAAGTATGGAGTCATGTTGATGTGTTTGCACTAGGGCATTATTTAGGATGGATGTTTAAAGCTATATTGATAAGACACATGGGAATATTATGGGCAATAAGCATCATGTGGGAAATTACAGAAATTGCTTTTGCACATCTGTTACCAAACTTTGTAGAATGTTGGTGGGATGCCATGATATTAGATGTTCTTATATGTAATGGTTTTGGTATATGGTGCGGATTGAAAATATGCCAAATCTTAGAAATGAGAGAATATAAATGGGTAAGCATACGAGATATCCATTCTACAACAGGGAAAATCAAACGAGCCGTACTACAATTTACACCAGAAAGTTGGACATCTGTTCGATGGTTAGATCCCAAATGTTCATATATGCGTGTTCTAGCATTGTGTCAATTAGTGATATTTTGGCAAATATCAGAATTGAATACATTCTTTTTGAAGCATATATTTGAAATGCCTCCATCTCATCCATTTGTAACAGGACGTTTGATATTAGTTGGTGTAATAGTTGCACCATCTGTGAGACAGTATTATAGCTACATTACTGACACAACATGTAAAAGAGTAGGAACACAATGTTGGGTATATGTATGTATTATGGTTGCCGAAGCATTATTATGTATTAAACATGGAAGAGACTTGTTTGAGCAAACACAAGCGATAAATATAGTATTCTGGTTGTTAGTACAATTATTTATAACTGTATTATTTATTTTTGGATGTGTTATGTGGAATAACTATTTCCACACTGAGAGTGGTGAAGCATCTAGAGACTCTAGCCCAACCAAATACAAGCGGCCACTTAATTTTGCTACTGGTGATGAATTCTCAACTTCAAAGGAAGATTAACTTCTAGCAAATTTGAAGTATAGTACATTTTTATTTATCAATAAATTTTTGATTACTTTGTAGTGCCATATTATAAAATGTTAAACCATCCTTTCTCATAGAATTTAGAAAATAATTGTGTGGTTTGTCAAAATCCATATAAATTAAAATAAAATATTTCCTGAATCTTTAAATAATATAATTAAATGATATTTGTTGTAAAGTTTAAGTTTACTATTCTCATTTTCCTCTCAACTTATATGGACAATTAATTCTTATAGAACCTGACTTAATTTTACTCTAGTCAAATGAGAATCATTGATTGTACTATAGGCAATTTTTATTAGTTTGTCTATTGGTAAGTAAGTGGTTGACTCATTTCTATAGATTAATGTGTCAAGATGTTAAACTCTGTAATTGAAAATATGAGAAGTAAATTTTGTTTTTTAAATAAAATATTTGTTACAGTACAAGCGTATTTTTTTATATAATTTTCTATGTATTTCAGATTACACAACCTTAATAAATGCTATAGGTTAAGATCTAATACATGCTATTTTATTCCTACATTTTTTAATATTTTTAGTACAATTTATACTTTTTCTAATTCCAATATAACCTTGAAATTAATTATTTGTGCTGATACCTTTCTTTTTTTAATCACCTTATTATAGTTGAAAAGATTCACTATGAACTTGGATGCTTTTCACTAACAATTTTTGTTGAGGTGCACCGATAAGGCGGTGGGCGTAACCATAACCACCCCCGCGGGACCCGGTGTCCAGCCCCTGTAGGGACCAAAGTTACGCATGTTATAGGATCAATGATTTCTATATATACATATATTTTTTTAAGTACCTAATTATTATGTAAGATTGATTGATACTGTATAAAATTTAAAATAATTAAAAAAGAAAATCATGCAGAATAATATTCAAATTTCTACAACACGAAAAAAAAACCAGCTGGAAGACGTAATAAGCATCCAAAGAGGATATCATCAAGTAGGTCAACACATGCTGAGGGGAATGGAGGGATGGCGCAATTTGAGACGACTGACGCCCCTTAGCCCGCGAGCGCATCGTGCGCTGGATCACGATTGCCGTTTATAATCCAATTGTATTTAAGCAACACTAGCTTTTGTATCAACAATATGTAATTTAAATTAAAAACATATAAAGAAGCAATAATTATATAATATACATAACATAAAATATATCGAAACAGATATTTTACAGTTCAACAAAAATTCATTTCAATCGAAATTACAGCACTACACGACAATCGCGATCCCCACCCTTGAAAGCCTGGCCCCGCATTTGAGCGAATGGCGTGGTTTTCCCGTCTGTTGTCCAGCCTGTGTACGATGAACTAACAGACTTAGGGTCGCTGGGAGTTTAAGATTTGTGCATTGCACGCCCAGAGAAGTTTAATTACTTATCCGTTTTTTTCAATAATTGAATAATTAATGAATTTTTGCAGTGCGGTGATAGAAATAGTGCTTGAAATTTTCTTAACATATCGATTTCATTACAATAGTGAAAGTACAGTTTACAACCAACGATTCTTACAAACAATAGTGAACCATGGTCATAAACTTTTATTTTTATAATAATGACAACTGAAGTGTCTTCCTTGAAATCAGACTACGTTGAAGCTTCTGAGCAGGTGAGTAAATGCAAGCTGATATAAGTAATCTAGATTTAGTAGTTTGTAGTTTAGGGCGGGTATCGTGACGTGTCTGTGGGTGTTGCTTTGTGTCCCGCGAGTAGATAGGAGGTCGAACTTTGGCTCCATCCAGGGGTCGTGAACACTTGGTAGACCGAATACCTTCTTAAATAACATCTTTTAGTCAAAAAGTGTAGCACCGCAGAGGCTAGTAATATAATTTAAGCTCGAAATGTGTTATTAATATTTACGTACAATCGTTAAAAAATGCAAATCATAGCTGTGGGCTCCACAATTAATTAGTACTAACCCAGTACTAACGTACTCGTATATACTTTTGTTTTATTTCTTACTTGCTTTTAAGGACTAGTGTAATATGTTATATAGGTAGGTAGATAAGTACTACAGCTGATGTTGTACAGCGCCGTCACGTGACATTATATCTAATTTATAACCAAGTTTGATGAGGGTTGGTGTATAAAATAAAACTTAGGTATGGTTTGAACACATTTTACATTTTTGGCGGTGTAATTAGGCTGTTGAACGATGTTGTTACAAATATACCTATATCTTTTAACGCCAGAAAAATGCTACTATATGTGTATGCATATGTAGCACGTGATTGTTAAGCAACTTCATTGTCAAAGACACTCAAGATAACCATTTTGTTCATGTCCGAATATATGTATATATTGGCGATAAATATTTAAATAATTTTATTATTAGATATATAGTTCGTTACAATTCGTTAAGGAATACTTCGTTTTAGTTCTGCGTTGTGTTATTACTGTATTTATGAGAATTTACTAAACTGATGCTCGGTGATAGGTAGGTATAAGTATTTTATGTGTATATGACCAGGCAGAAATCCTAAGTAAATTCCTCATTATACTAGATATGTAATTTAATTTAACTTTATGAAAAGGGAAGCCTAAGTTACAGCATACAAGATTACATTTGTATTGAATTTTATCAAGTACCTACATCTAAACCCTTCTTATTACATTATAACTGTGGTAATGGGGATTTTAAATTTGAACTGCTGCACAGTTTCATCATGAGTTTAAAAAATGGTGAAAAGTACTTCACCTATTCTGCCTTGTATTTATAAGGTATTTTTAACTTATTTTTTTGTAAGAATATCTCAAAAAAAGGGTAGAGTAAGTAGAACAAATTGTGTTGAAGTCATCTTCATTTCAAGGAATAAAACTTGCATAGAATAAAATTATCTTTGTCTAAACTTTGTTTTGTATTTTGTTTTTGAAATGTTTTCTGTTCCTTGTGAGATCACGAGATGCTCAAACTCAAACAACAATACTCAACTGTTCAAACATGTTCTTTCAGTGTAGGTGTAGGTATGTTATTGGCTATTTAAAAAAATAATATAGCAATGATATTTTTATCACTCGCTTTAGAAGGTTATGGGCTAACACTCTTCAATACAAACGTGAATAATCATTGTTTGATTTTATGTTCATTCGCGGGTTAGAGCATTGACAAAGTGGCAACAAATTTCATTTGAAGCCGTCCGCCGAATTTTATGAGGGACGTTGATTAATTCCAGAATTTAAAATTTCATATTTTAAAAATCAATTTATGTTATATTGTGCATAAATGTATATTTCTATAAAATCTTTAAAGTAATTAAAACAATACGTTCTTCGATTTAGTCAGGTAATATCAAACTTACTAATAACACAAGTACATGTACACTACCGCTCAAAAGCAATAACGCAGCACTCCCATTAGCAACAAATATGTATAAAAATTCAGCAAAAATGTGATATTTATTTTTATACTCTAGTCTGGCACATTCGCCTATAGGTCTTTTCACGAACATTCGCCTTCGGGTTTCGGACAGTTCAAATTTGATCTCATCCGTCCATAGAACGTTGTTCCACTCTTCTATTCTATGGTCCAATGTTGGTGCTCACGAGCCCATTTAAGCCGCTTTTGTTTGTATTGTTTGCGTAGTAATGACTTTTTCATCGCAATACCTTCATGGCGTTCTGTAGGTGACGTTGATTGTACAAACACTGACTGATGGCTTTGGGCGATCAACATTCTACGGGGAGGTCTGGGTCTGTTTTACGTCCATGTAACTTGCTAGTAACCTTCACTATTCTGCGATCATCTGTAGATGTTGCTCTTGGTCTTCTATTCCGTCTTTTATTAAGATAACTGCCACTTTCCCGATGTTTTTTCATGTTATGTTGTGTCTTTTCCACAATAGTGGATTAATGACATACTTAATAGGAAAAGCAGTTGATTTATGAGGTTTCTATAATGGTCAAATCGTTAACACGTGGGGACTGGGAACATCAATATCAGTGGCGGCTTGTCCATAGGGTCATTTGGTCAATGACCTCCCAAAAGTTTTGAGAATATATAAAGAAATATTAATTATTACGTGTTTTACTAAAATAGGTAATTTACTCGCAAAAGTCGCAAATATAATTAACTTAAAAACTTAAAATTTATCGGCCGTTCCTCGTATTCCAACCTCCTGAACATTGGACTGGCGGTGCGAACTGACCTCGTTGTATTAAAGCTACGCGGAAATATCCGAAGAACTTGCAGCGCCCGAACCGACCCGAACGTACGAACCATATAATCTAGTTTGGGTCATAAGCCCACTATTTGAAATCGAATTTAGGTTAATTTCCGATGAAATGTTAGATGGCAGCACAAATGCGTAGTTGGAAAAGTAGTTTTCGGATTTACCTGTAGTTTCTGTATTTATAATTTATAACAGTGAACATGTGGAACATGTGTTTTTAACCTTGTTTTAACAACCTTCTTTTAGCGCAGTTTGTCGAAAGTGCGAGTGTGTTTATAGCAATTTGTTTGTGATCTTTATTGAATCTACCAGATTTTCATTAGATTTTCTTTCATTTGAGTTTATATTACTTTTCTTTTAATCCGATTTAGTTTAGTGTACATTTAGAAATAAAATAATAAGCAAAGTAATATCTTGCATTTTTTTCGTCAGTGAATTTGTTCTTATCTCAATGTAATACGTTATTGTAATAAAATAAGAGCATATATATTGTTTGGTAATTATTGTCAACCTTTATGCATACTTTCGTACATAAAGGCATTTAACGTCGATTATTTACTTTAAAAACAAATATGTATATGCGATTTTAACGAACGTGTTATACAACACTTTTCCACTGCTAAAGAACGAAGAATGGACCTCCAGTTTAAGACTATTTAAAGCGGAATTTAAAGGTAAAATATTTATATTTTTTAAGTATGCCTATTTTTTAAATTTATTTTTGACCTCCCAGTATAATTGACCACGAGCCGCCACTAATCAATATCAGAAACGACGCGTTTAATGTGACTGTTCACGTATAGTTGCTGTGAACACATATCAGTGATGTATGGTTGGTGAAACGACCGGCCAATAGTGTATGCGGTGCCTTGATTTCCGAGAAGAACGGGGATTGCTACTCATTACGCATTGTTCGCCGTGATCGAAAAGCTACAGCAGCCGAAATCACCAGCTTCAACAGCAGCGAACCAGACAGTGTTTCTCAGGACACTGTGCACGTATGTACATTGCCGTGTATGGGCCTACGCAGCCGGAGGTCGAAACATGTTCCTGTACTGACGAACGCCATCGCCAGCTGCGTCCGCAATGGCCCAAGAAACATCGGAATGGTCCGACAAATTACGTTTTCAGGTCCATCAACGGACGTGTATTGCAGCTATCATTCTTTTACAAAAATTGAAATAACTTCTCGTAAAGCATTATAATTCGCAATACCTACATAGTTTGTGCAGTAGCAGTAGATATGATGCTCAAGTTTATAAAACATGTGCAGTTGTAACTTCATCGGGTTAATTTATGTTTATTGTTTATTTTTTGTAATAATGTTTTCTAAATAAAGCCAGCTTTACAACATACGAAATTTATCTTCCCCTTCTTTTTGCTTTCGACTGTATATCTGAAAAAAATTATTTTCAAAATACATGGTGGAGTTTAAATTTTAAACATTCTTATTGTTGGCATTTATTTTATACGCGTATAGCGACAATTACAATTAATAGTAATCACGTTGAAATAAAATAAGCAATTGTGTAGGACACAATTTGTCTACCTCCTCATTTTAGGAAAGGTTTAACCTATTTATAAGTTAATTTGCACTTACCAAGAAATATTATACAGGACGAAAAAAAGTTCGCCTCATCGATTTGTCGATTAAGTGTACAGCTGGTTCTATGCACTGCGTTTATGAACGTCCGTTCGAAACGAACATGCGACATTTCAATCATTGCGTTGCTTATAGCGTTTTTCACTCGTACATTTAATTTCGCATCCACTAAAGAGTTTTAGTTTTTTTTTGCGGAGCCACTTATAATACAGTGTGATGTGACTGTACGTTATTCATAGATACACGTTTGTCGTAAATTTGTTAATTACTTAACAACCTTGATGGTTGATTTTCTGAAATACCCTACAAAGGTTCAATTATATTGAGATCAAGGGGCTGAGGGAGCCACTTGAGCTGCTCTAATTCATCGTTGTATTCATAAAACCAGTCTCGAGGAATTCCACATGTGTAATTGGGGACATTATGACTCTTGAAAGCAAATTGATAGCAAAAATGAAATGTTGCACGGTGTGTTTTTGCCCTTCTCTGAGCCAATATAACAGCTATTTGAATTTGTTCAGAATTTCGCCTTTCTCTCTTGAAAATATTTTTTTTCTGAAGGTTCCGCTATTCTTTGCAAATTGCGTTTCATCCAGCGCAGTTTCCGAAATAATTACCTAACATTTTAAGACTGTCCAGGTATTAATTTGTTAGGAAGCTTCCATCTATACCAATAAGCTCGTCTAGGAGCAAAATCACTGCGCATGCGCGGGTGATCTTGGAGTTTATCACGAAACGCAGTTTGCACAGTTTGGGTGAACATAGTCGACCAGAATACCGACATAATCCTCTCCTGTAACAGAGCCATCTAGAACAACAAGTGGGCCAACACCACGGTGTGATATTGCGCCCCAGATCATTATTGAATCGCCGCCATGCTTGACCGTAGGCCGAAGACAGTCAACTTGATAGGCTTCTGACGGCATACTGCAAACGTAAACATGTCCATTGGTCAGGAATAATGTGAACGGCAGTTCGTCTGATCAGATTACATTCTTCCATTTTTCTTTTGCCCAATTTTTATGCTGCGACACCAGACACACCAGTTGCTTCATGAATATGTACATTCTTTTATTTCATTTCATGTCACTGTAAACATTAAAAACTACGTTTCGCCTTTTGAGCGTGCATCATTTTAACATATCTATTGGTAGATAATTCACGGATCTAAGAAAATTTTTTTTTTGCAAAATTCGACTTTATTCATCAACATAGTCTCAATTAAGAGTAGTACACGCATTCCAGCACTTCATTTCTATACCTTTCCCGTAGAACGATTTATCGTTGGCTTCGAAATAGGTCTCTGTTACGTCGACCACTTGTTCATTTGAGCCAAATCTTTTTCGTGTGAGCAATATTTTGAGGTCTGCGAATAGGTAGTAGTCTCTGATGGCCAGATCTGGAGAATACGGTGAGTTGGAAAGTAATTCATAGCATAATTAATTCATTTTGACCATAGCTTTTATCGACTTGGGACACTGTGCCTTTTCTTGGTGGAAGGGCACTTTTTTCTTCTTCATTTGAGACCTCTTCTACAATTTCCTTCTTCAATCGCTCCTATAATCTACAGTAGCGTTGTGTTGATGGATTGTCGTTTTTTATTGTAGGCGATGGACAAAATTCCCTGCGCATCCCAGAATGCGGATTCCATAACCTTGCCAACCGACTTTTGTGAGCAAACGCGATATCCATTTGGAAAACAACTTTCTCATTTTGAATCCATTATTTTGAAAATCTCAAAAGTAGTGTCACTAAAATCACTGTAATTTGAAAACTACTAGTTGGATTATCCAGGATTATCATAAAACTTTGCAGGTATTGTTTGAAGGTTGGAACTTTCCACATATTATATCAGTATTTGTATAGTGCTATCTTATATCAGTCTTAGTGTTCAGTGTTATAATTCTCTAACAAAGATATTATGATCTGCCATGAGAATCGTATCAAGTTCAAATATCGTGAGCAGTTGTGACATACGTACACCACGTATCTTAGAACATTGCTTTTGCTGTTCATTGTTTAATATGTTGTATTAATACTTCTTAATAAAATGTCTGTTGAAAAAGTCTCTCCTATTATATACAGGAGGTCTCTTTGAAATAAAAGTCAAAAATATGAAAAATGGAAAGATATTTTATTAAACAATATATTTTGCGCAAATCCACTCCCAGACACGAGAAAAAAAAAATGACAGAAATTTATAAAATATTTGTCGCGCCACTGTGGTTTAAGGAAAGCATGTTGCATGTGACTATACTATATATCGTTAGGTGTAGCGATATGCGATATTTAACATCTGTCCAACGCACAATCAGATTCAGTCTGTTGTCTTCAGTCTGATTTTCATTTACTTATAGTGAAACTGGTGAAATATATCAAATATGTCATACGTTAGTCATATTTGACGAACATTTTCACAGGCAGCGTTTTCCAAATCGTCGAGACCCATTCCATACTTGCATAACGGATGTCGTGTAGATTGTTGCCATCTTGCGAAAGTCGTGGACGTGAAAGGTTCTGTAGCATATTGCGTGCCGCAAATGACCTCCTGGACCTTGTTCACAGAAATCCAGCTGTAAGTACACGAGAGGCAGCACGATAGGTCGGAGTGTCGGTAGTACGGTGCACAGCATATTGAGCTGTAATTTGATACACCCGTATCATATTCAGCGTTTGCAAAAATCGACTGAAAATGGTCGTTTCATACGTAATCATATTGATGTTATTGAACCCTTAGAATTTAAAGCTATTTAAAAAGCTGACTCATCAACGTTATCTCGTAGTTTTTATTACATCGACAGCTGTTTTTACGATATCTTGCGTTAGTTCGATCGAGGTATTTTTTAAACTAGCATTCATAGGCGGCACATATTACAATTTATAAGGGAGAGTTTTAATTTAGCATTTTCGATGTTATTGAACCACCATTTTCTGGGTTTATATTCCACCTCACCATTTTTCATATTTTTACTTTTATTTCCAAGACAGCCTGTATATGATATTTAACCAGCTAGCAAAAATTATAGTGATTCTTAACTTATGATAACTACTTACTTATGATTGCTATTCAGGTATACTTTGTATCATTTACGTTATAAAAAACGCAACGCTTAACATTACAATCGTAGTCAATCTTCAATAAATATTGCTACTAATTGTATGCTATAAATGATATTTATTAAAAAACACTACAGTCACCCAAAAGAAGTTGTAGAACGATTTACATAGCGATTATATGTAAATCGTTCTACAATTGCTTTTGGTTGACTGTACCTATTTAGACAAATATGTATGTATGTATGTATATAGGGTATATATATACAATAACAAAATAGTGATTCTAATAAATAAGGACAAAATAAATAAAATATGATGTATATGTTATTTTTCGTATCTGCGATAGGTGACGCCCCCCAAAATTGAAATTTATTGAAATTGTACAAAAGTGATCACAAGATCGTTCAAGCAGATCAATTTATTATCCATAGTTGGCAAACGAATTTTTACTCACGCATGCGTACATAAGTTATCAGCAAATGATTTTCAAACCGTCACAAAACGAAGCTATAGTGCGACCTGATTGCGACTACTACTTCGGGTAAGTGGACTTGCGCGTTGTTAAAAACGATTATAAACCTTCATTTTGTAAAGTACGTCTTAACATTAAATACCCCGAAATTAAACGAACCGACGTGCCACAATGTACAGGGTTTTCAAAAAGTAACGGATATATTTTAAATTATTATAACCTTTTAACAAATTAAGTTAATAACAAAAAATAAACGATATCTATTTCCTAATGAATGCGATTTTACTAATGCAATTTGGCTTGAAATTTTAAAAGAACGGTCTGTAACTAACCTACCAAGATCAGGAAGACCAAGAATTAGTGAAGTCGAAGTTACCGCGGTTATTCATGAAATACAGTAGTACAGGGTGGCCAGCTAAGAATGCAAAGTACTGTATCTCATAAACTATTCGTCCGAGAGACTTGCGGAAAAAAATATATTACTAAAGTGGACAAAAGAAGACCGCGGAAAATATTCTCACATATCCAAGATGGTCGCCAGATGGCGTAACCGTCATTTTAAATTTTTAAGGCGATTTTTTACTGAAATCCACCTAGTAAATGTTACAAAAAAATATGTGCCTTTTAAAGCTAAGCTTTAGTCGAGCAGCTTTTGTTTAACACTTTTTAATGTATGTATTAAAATAAAGTGGTGGGGGGTAATTTGATGTTTAAAAAAAACAGCTGTAACTCCTAAACGACTGAACGGATTTAAACAAACTTGGTCTCGTTGGAAAAAGCATTTATTGTTCCATCAAACCCATCTTACCATCTTCTAATTTTTGGTAACGCCGCTAGAGCGCGCTTTTTGATATAATAACAGAAAATGGCAAAATTCTCTAAAAAATCAAATGCAATAATATGACTTTTTTCCATAAAAATCTATCTTAAATTGTTCCTTCAACGTTTAATAAATAGGTAATTTACATACCAAAAGAAGATTTATTATTTGCTAATATGTACATTATTTTGACATTTAAAATTAATCCCATTTGACAGAACGATTCAAATTCGGTCTGACGAGTTGTCAACTCACTGACGTAACGACTTTGACTGCTTTACTTGCACGCCTGACAGTACGTATTAGTTAAGCCATACGATTTTAAAATATATTATGTACGTAATGTTTAATCATCAGTTGACCAGTAAATGCAATTTTTCTAATTCAATATAATAAGTTACTACCAACGATAGTTGTAACATTCAAGCTAACCTAAATTCGGACATTTAAAACTAATGACATTTGACAGATAAGTAAACGCTATTAAGTTAAGCCATACGTTTTTATTTTATAAATTATTATTTCTGAAATTGGGTTTTTCGAAAAAGTCCTCTGACACGTCGATTTTGTTTTAAACAAATGCATTTTTCGACATACGACCCATATTTGTGACGTAATCGTCATTCGAGATATGACGTAATTGATAATTTTTTTAAATGACAACACCCAATTTCGACCATACCAATTGAAAGAGCGTGTAATTCTACGTACCCATCGTCAGAAATTATGCTTGCCTGACAGTTGTATTAGCGACCGAGAATGTTTTTTATTACTGTCAGATAAGAACTTGAACTCGTACTTTTTTTAGTTTTTTTTTGTATTTCTTATATAAGAAATCGTTCTTATCTTTCGTTTGGCAAAAGCAGTATGTTTATTGAGAAGTGACTTTGTCATTTTATTTTAAATGATGAAATTAACTAAACCAGAACGAACTAAAATTCCTTGCATGATCGGATTTGGAGAAAGGATGCGCACCCAATAAGAAGTAGCTGAATTGTTCAATGAAACTCATCCTGATCGGCGTCCCATTAGCCAAAGCAGGGTAAGCAATATTGAGTCTAAATTCCGCAACTTTGGACATGTCCGCGATCTACCTAAATTTGGTCGACCCTCAATATAAGAAGAAGATCAACTTAACGTTTTGTTGGCAATACAAAAGCATCATCACTCAATACTTAATCAGGTGGCTTCGGATTTCAATATGGCAGCGTCAACAGTTCACAAAATTGTGAAAAAAGCAAAAGTATCATCTTTATAAGGTATGTCTTGTTCATGAGCTATCTGAAGACGACTTTGTTCGGAGAATTCAATTCTGTGAGCAAATGCAAGAGCTATGCACTAACGATAATAATTTCGTAAGAAACGTAATCTTTTCTGACGAGGCTATGTTTGCTTTGAACGGGCATGTCAATAGGCAAAACTGTTGTTATTGGGCTACCGAGAATCCCTGATGGATGATGGAGTATCGCACTGAACATTCTCAGAAAGTGAATGTGTGGTGCGGCATAGTCGAAGGAAGAATTCTGGGTCGTTATTTTTTTGACGTGAACCTAACTGGCGGAAGATAATTCGAGTTTCTTCGAGCCGACTTTATTCTCGAATTAATAAATTTATATCCAAATGAGTAAAATGATCGTCCGAGAAACGACATTTTCTTTCAACATGATGGGGCACCTCCCCAGTATGCAGCACCTGTCCGTGTTTATTTAGACGAAGTGTTCTCGAATAGTTGGATAGGGAATAGAGGGCCGATTGAGTGGCCAGCCAGATCGCCAGATTTGACACATTATTGCTATATTACTTCTTGTACGGATACTCAAAAAGCAAAGTTATAGGTACGTTAGTAGACCGACGAACTTAGAAGAATTAAAAGAAAGAATTCGTCAAGAGCTACATCGTATACTCCTGAAGCTGTTGACCATGTTCAACAAGAATTTTTTAATCGTCTTGGTTACTGTCAAGTAGCCAACGGTGAACAATTTCAACATTTACTTTAATCATTATCATTAATTTTAGAAAAATAAATAATATTCGTAATAATAAATAAAATGTTTTTTTCATTTTTTTATCAAACCTATAAACGCTAATGTAATCACATTTTTAACGATGTGCACATAGAGGAACACGCTCATTCAATTGGCATGGTCGAAATTGGGTGTTAAAAAGTGATCAATGACGTCATATCTCGAATGACGGTTACCTCACAAATGTGGGTCGTATGTCGAAAAATGCCTTTGTTTAAATCAAAATCGACGTATCCGAGGATTTTTTCGAAAAACTCCATTTCAGAAATAATGAATTTATTCGTTACTATTCGAAAGCACTGTATAGTATACACTATAGAATTAATGTCATACAAACTCTTTTACATAAGTAATCCAAGCATGAGTACCGACTCCTATAATATAAAATGAAAGTGGGTAAGTATTGATCGACATCTTTGCTAAGTATCGATAGCTCAATTGGAATCGATCCCCCTACTAAAAATAAATAATAATAGTTTCTCCAAAAAATGTACGCATGCCTATTATACAGGGTTATTCACGCTATACGGCACGGAATATTGTGGCGAAAATACGTGACTTTCAAAAAATGTCGCACGTCTATTACGGGTACTTTTTAAAATTATTTTCATATTATACAGGGTGTCCCAAAAGCTCTAAAAGTATCAAAGTTGCGTTTTTGTAAATGGAACACTACGAAAGTATTGCATTTTTGGATTCAAAATAAGTGGCTGCTTTAATAAGGTTTATAATGCCTAAACCTTAAGGTTTTTGCGGTAATTTTGAATTTTCTCCAAATCTAATCTTATTTGCAGATTTTAAATACTTAAGAAGTATTAAATACTTTGCTTGCTTGTATTAAATACTGTTCCAGATTTCCTCATATGCGGATACGTAAAAAGGATTGTTTATATTACGCCTCTGAGACCACCTGATATAGAATTACGCGTAAGAAACACTTTTGAAACTTTAACCCCACAGATGTTGTCCAGAGTTGGCAGGGGTTTTCAAAAACGAATATGTAAGTGTCTGGAAATGGATTGTCGTACTATAAATTACATTATTATTCTTATACATAATTCTAAATCATCTGACATTTTTAAATACCACAGGTATCTAGTTACATTAACAATAAAAAAACACCAAATCGTACAAAAAACTATTATTTTGGTATTGATACCATTCGATAGATAATTAAAAAGTACATTTCCTGGTAAGTTAAAAAATATGGCGTCCTATTTCAATTAATCAAGTTATAGCCACTTAAAGTTCTTACTTGGTCACTTTTAATTTTTGAACACTCTGTATAAGATGGCAACTTTATTGTAATTGGGATATAAAATATGATCTATTGGTACACTTCATTGTAAATTTCGCTTCCATACCTGAAATACTTCTTAAGTATTTAAAATCTGCAAATAAGGTTAGATTTGGAGAAAATTACCGCAAAAACCTTAAGGGTATTAACCTTATTAAAACAGCCACTTATTTTGATCGAAGAATCCAAAAATGCAATATCATTCATAGTGTTCCATTTAAAAAAACACAACTTTGATACTTTTAGGCTTTTGGGACACTCTGTATAATATGAAAATAATTTTAAAAAGTACCCGTAATAGACCTGCATATATCCCAAAAACGAAGCTTTTTCAAAGTCACGTATTTTCGCCACAATATTCCGTGCCGTATAGCGTGAATAACCCTGTATATATGTAGTTATTTACCTTTTAGTCGTTAGAGCAAAAGTTTTATTTTCCAATAAATTGCAATTTCAATTGCAAGTACTTTGCTTTAGGGATTAAAAAGTAACGTAATCGTCAAGAAAAAGTATACATTTTATATTACAATTATGTAATGTAGGTATACCATATTCTAAGAACCGATGATGTAGTAAAATAAATTCTTACTCTACATAAATGAATTATAAATACATGTATTACATGGAAATTTTCTGTAAACGATTAAAGGTAGATTATTTTTGTAAATTAATGTATATTCTGATATTCCACATGGCACATGTAACGAAAAGATCATATTATATTTTACTCTCATGAAGACAGTGAATGTGTTAATTATAAAAACCATAGCACGGCTTATCACTGAATGAAAAACAAGTGGTTTCTCGTTCATTCAGGAAAAGCTAATTTTCTCGATGAAAGGGCAACACCCTTCATTAGGGGAAAGATTTCGGCGTAACAGGTTGTAGTAGTAGTGGTAGCGGATGTAATAAACGAAATTTCGCACTTTGATGATTCATAGGGGAGTAACCTGTTATTATAAACACAGATTCCTATGAGCTGAAGCTAGGCTTAAAGCTCCGCCTTTATGATTGCAGGAGAGTAAGCCCACCCCGTCTCCGCTCGCGCTTTTAGCCGCGACTTGCAGCAAGATTGGACCCACCTCGAACGATCTGACATCCCCCACCATGACCAGTACACCAACCCCCGTTAAGAATCTTCCGGTCGGAAGTCCACAAGTGGTCAGCGTACCCGTAGGTCTACCCCAGCAGATTTCGCAGCAGCTACTACAGCAGCAGGGAGCGCAAATCGTCAGCGCTGCTGGCCAGAATTTAGCTTACAACGTCATGCAGCCAATGCAAACGGTTACTGTGGATGGCCAAGAGGCGATTCTTATTCCGGCGATGTCAATTGCAGGTTATTTTTTTTTTCTTTCTCTTCTTTAGGATAAGTAAAGGGTACTTTTACATTTTATATGTATTTTATGTATGCTACACCAGGTAATGTATTAGGTATGAGAATTTTAATTACATAGGAGATATGAAATTGCCTAAATTCAAACAACTCTTTTTAAACAAATAGAATTATTAGAATTAGCACTATGTTTAAAATTTACAATATTTTGTTTCATGAGGTGTAGCAAAGTCAAAATACTAGTTATATAATAATAACGAAATCGTCAGATGTCAATGTGCAAACTTCACAAAGAATTTGTATTAGGTACCCATGTATATTCAAATTCTTAAATATATGTTTTAAAACAAATGCGATTGTAACATAATTTGAAATATGTAAGTTATATAATCCACATAAAGAATAAATTATGGTGGACTGATAAGTATGAAATAGAACAGAATTGCAATAAAAGCTGAATATCTTTTAGTGGCATGGAAAGATATCATCGCACTTATCTGTTTTTGGGAATAAAATATTTTAAAATTGTCGACGATCACTCACTAAGTTGTGAAGGATGTCAGAAATTTCCAGCATTAATACAGTTCGTCTTTAACAAGTGATAGTGTTAGTGTTATAATTATCTTTCGTTCCATTCTACATCTGACCATACTAGCATTGGCAAGAGGCATAAACGCAAAATTCTAGGTGAAAAAAACTTATTAATCTTAATAATACGTTAACAAAATCAGATTCGCATTGAAGAAAATTCATTTACTAAGACTACCTTATACCTCTATAACATACCTATAATGGTAATTTTGTTATAAAAAATGTTCTTACCGCACTAGCGCACAATATTGTATAGTAGGTACCTATCTACTAAACGATCAATAGGTGATCTGAATTCTTGAAAATATAGGTGCTTAGTGTAGAGGTATTAGTGGCGATCCGCGAAATAATTCTAAGCGACTCGCAAATCCATTTCGATTATATGCTGCTTTTTATCGACCAGTTAATAACAAACACTAAATAAAATTTAATTGTTGAAAAAATGGGATTTAGTATGCCCAAAAGCAGTTACGACCATTGTTCCATATGACCTCCATTTTGCTGTTGTAAGATTACCAACTATTCTTCCAAATTGAGCACAGCATTCCGTAGAACTTCTGGTTTAATTGCACCAATTTGCTCCATCATATTGTCTTTTAATGCTTGTAGCGTTATTGGTCGTCTTCTAAACGCTAACCTTGAGTGAGATATTTTAAACTATTATAACTTTTTAACAAATTAAGTTAACAACAAAAATAAACGAAATCTACCTAACTGCTTAAGGAATAGAATTTAGTACCTTGCCCAAAACCAACAATTGCCCAATATGATCTCCGTTGTGTTTTTGTAAGATTACCAACTTTTCCTCCAAATTGTACACATTCCGTAACATTTTCGCTTGAATTGCATCAATTTGCTCCGTAGTATTGTCTTTTAATTCTTGTAGCGATATTATAATCGCCTTCTAAACACTAAACTTTTTAAATAACCTCACAGCCAGTAATCCGCTGGGTTTAGATCAGGTGATCTTGGTGGTTATGCATTTGGAAAATGTCTGCTTAACACACGATCTTTAAAAACGTTAGTTAAAAATTCTTTGACTGGTCGGAAATGTGCGGGGGTCCTCCATGTTGCATAAAAATTATGTTTTCAATTCTGTGGTGCGCATTTAGTAGTTGTGAAATAACATAATATTTTAACATTTGCATGTATCTTTCACCGGTTACAGTTATAGATACGGCTTCTGTATTCTACATTTCCTCCTAAATACGGACCAGTGATAAAATACGCTGTCAAACAGCACCAAACGGCGACACTCTTGTCATGAGGACCTTTTTGAACGATTTTTTGTGGATTCTCTGTCGTGGACCACATTCTATAGTTTTGAGTATTGACTTCACAATTCAGAGTAAAATGTACTTCACTGTTCATAAAATACGGGATAACCATTAGAGTACAATTTCCATTTGACCCATTACTCGCAAAGAAGAATCGTACTTAGTAGTTTTGATTTTCATGAAGAACCTCTGTAACTTGAACATCAGTAATTCTTGATCTTCCTGCTCTTAGTAGGTCAGTTACAGACCCTGTTTTTTCATGTGGTTGTATCAAACTGCAATACGCTTACATTTGACAGGACCCCGCTTTCAAACCCATTCTCGTGCGAAATCTTTGTAAGTCAGCGATGTAATTTCTGCCGTATTCATAATAACACTGAACTAAACCAATTCTGGTTGGTAAATCCATGCTAATACAATTCGAGTCGTTTTAACTCTACGTTTACTTGAATTTCAATTTGCATGATAATTTCGGTTTGATACTCGTGTCAACCCATTGTCCATCAATTGTAATGACAACGCTTTTGTTTTCCATAGAGTAAAATACCTTTCCTTAAGCAATTAGATTTCGTTTAGTTTTTGACTGTTAGTAGGTAACTAAAAAATTATATTAATTTAAAATATATCCATTACTTTATGATAACCTTGTGCATCAGTAAAAAAGGAATGCATATTTACAGAATGAATTGTTTGACAAGTAATAGTGGATGCGCTGGAGGAGAGATGGGAAGGAAAAGCCTTGAAGCAATGGAATAGCAGAATGATTTTCTAAGTACTCTGGAGTACCTACTCCAAGAGTATAAATGTGGCACACCTAGTTTATGAAACTTGAACTGATTTCGCATGAAATCTTCAGCTATACCAAAAGAACCCCCAAGGGGGCTGCTTGTTTCGTACAGTCGACCACCATGGCTCTATATGGATTACTAAACCCTCTTAAAACGTTCAGCAATATTAGTGGATCTTCTACCTACGAACATATGTATCTTGATGGACAACTGCAGCAATAGATCAAACAAACGAACAGCTATGTGAAGATTTTTGAGCATTCTGTTGAGATACTTAGGTAGCACAATGTTTCTGATAGCGATATTTTAATCTATTTTGGTGTACAATGTAGACAATGAACGCACTTAGATTAAAGATTGGAAATCATCAAACAGTTAGCACTATTAGCAGAACTACGATACGATCTTTTAGAAATTGTAAGACTTTGACTGACTTCTACATATTTTCTATGGAATAGGACCTTTTAGGAACAGAGTTGAACAGAGTAATAAGAATTAGAATAACTTCACTCGCTAAGATAGATACATTTTGTGGAACACCAGGCAAACAACAAAAAATTATTGGTGTAGCTACAATATCAAAAACGGACGCTGCTCATGAAACGGTAATGGTCGCAAATCAGCGAAGTGACGCTGACAGAATGGTCAGTGAAACGTCAAAGGAAGACTGAGATTATGTGTTAGTAGTAATTATGTTACCTATATTAATTGTTGGCTATAGGCCTATCAGTATTGTTAAGTTACTACATGCTCGGTGAATACAGATGATATATGTACATACCTGTAAATAACCCAGGAAGGAAATATATTTTTTCAGTCCGAATGTACGTAGGACAAATTTTTAAAGTACCTATATAATGTCACAATTTCAATTTATGTCACAATGACACTTATATCATATTGTATTATATATAATACAAATTAATTAATTTACGTTTTATATTATAGAAATGAATGGTATATATTCCACAAATTCAACACTTTTTTTAGGTGGACAACAACCGCAACAGATATTTAGTCCAGGACAAATTATTAGGACACCTGGAGTTTTACCCACAAACATACAAAACATTCAGAACCTGCAAACAGTTCAATTGCCCAATGGTCAAAGTGTGGCTGTGAGACCTACAATACCACAAGTTGTACAATTTCCAATGCAACAAACTATACCAGTCCAAGTTCCAATATCTTCAGGAAATGGCCAAACTATATATCAAACAATTCATTTTCCAATTCAGTTGGCCACAGCTGTACCGAATATTATTCAAACGCAACAAATCGTTCCACAGGTCGCGAATATAATAACTCCCAACGGACCGATACAGCAGGTTCAAATTGCAAGTTCAGTTGCAACGCCACAACAACAAAGTCCTGCTTCGCAAAGTGTTACTGTACAGGCGGAATCTCCACAACCACTTACATTTACCGGTGCAAACGGCCAGCAGTTTACTTTAATTCCCGCAACTAATCTGCAACAAGTTAGGAGCACCAACCTGGGAAATATAATTCAAGTTCCAAATATACAAACCATACCTATGCAGAATATACCAGGTGAGAATGATTTATTTAAATATTGTTGCTATTATCGCTAGATCTTGGATTATTTTTGTACTTTTATATGTAATTCGATATAATTATACGTACACCAACGTTTTATACCACTTGTATTTTATACATATTTATAGTAGAGCGGGAATATAATTGAGTGTAAATTATAATTTCGCAGTACTATGTATAAATGAAAGATTCCACTTTCTGACATCAAAACCACTGATTCGTTGATTGATTGGCCTTGAACATAGTAAGAGATTTGTTTCATATGAATCATCTGTGCCCAGACGTATACAGTTCCCTTGAAAAAATGATACATCTATTACAAAATACATAAATTCATCCTACTATTGTTAAATAAAATGAGCACTCGCCATTTAATCATGTACAATTACAATCATATCATGAACGCTTCTCTAAAATCTGTCATAAGACTATTATGATTTTAGGATAACACATTAGGGGTGTTTGGTACAAAAAAAACTATATTACTTTTTCAGGTGCAATAGAACGTAAAGTAATTTTTAGTATATTACAAGGAATAAAAAAAATGTAAAATGAAAAATAATATAATATCTGATATACGGTGGTGGACATAAAAATAGGGACAAAGTAAATTGTTTTAATCTTAATTGTAGCATTTTTGCATTTTGTTTGTTAGCAAACACGTTGATAGGTGTATAGTTAACATAATATAGATGTCACTGCAGTGCAATCGCTGTTCCTTTCCGGTAACAAAAATTTCAGATACTTACGAGTGGCCATAAAAATAAAAATCAAAACAATTGAAAAGTGGGTGTCAAATTAAATTTTCCGTCAGATATTGCAAGTAAGTGATCTATTTATTATCACATATATACGTATTCCCTTAATTAGTTGTTAGATCTAGATAAAATGGGCCGCAACAAGCATTGGTTGGAGAGTGAAACAAAAATTATTGAAAATATGCGTGCAAGGGAAAAACTATTAGAGAAATAGCAAAGCTATTAAATTGCAATATCCGCATCAAGATTCAAAGAAATAGGAAATAATGTAAAAAAATACTGAATAAATTTGGGATACTCGGTTTCATTCTTCCACTATGAACATTGTAGCGTTCGTCTTGTGCCTATTATTTTATTCACCCATAGATTTTCAATCTTTTCAATATTGCTTCAGTTTTTAGTTCAGTTTGACATTCGAATTTATTCTAGGTTTTTATTATACATTACACCATGTTTAATAATAAAAAAAATATTGCTATGAAAGTACAATAACAATTTATTTGTTGCATTTGTAACATGTCCACTACTATATACACCGTGTCCAAAGTTATCGGTGCACTATTGCTATCTTAGTTATTTCTGTAACTACGATTTTAGTTAAATGAGCAACTTTTTAGTGTTTTTAACGCTGATTACTACGGAGTTCTTGAACAAACAATTGAATAACGCATTCTTGAGAAATTTCGAAATTTATAATTTTTTTAAATGGAACCCCTGTATTATTTGTACATATTTTGGATCATCACAATATTTTGAACAAAAAATGTCCAGTACATAACTATTCTTAACGAAAAAATAAACAAATGAGAAGCGTTCAAAGTTTAAAAAATTATTAACATCTAATTCTAAGTAGGTGATGAAAAATCATAATAGAATATTACGTTAACAGTAGAATAAAAACAACAAACACAATAATCAATATAATTTTCCTTTTGTATTACAGTGTGCTAAGTGTGCTGTTCAATGCATTTCTCGGCTCTCGCGATAACGCTTTGTGTGGCTTTTTTGCGATTAATAAAGCAGTTCTGTTTGATTTTAATTGTCAAAGACACATTATTAATAGTAGACTTCTTTCACTTTTAGGCAAAACAAGCATGTGATATGCTCATTTACGTTATCAAAAACGTATAGAGTTTAAGTCTCTTTCGCACGGTTAGTTATCAAAATAGTTTATTAAGAATAGTCGGTTATTTGATTTTGTGTTGTGATGTGTTCTTATAATTATAATCATTAATTCCCCCATATTTATTAAAAATAATGCCGTTTACGCATTCAGAAAAGTGTGATATGCTAGAGGCATACCTGATTTGTAGAAAAAGTGCGCATTATTTTGAAAACACATATGTGAATCGCCACCAAACCAGTTCTATTTTCTAAGATTGTATAGAAAATATCAAGTTAATGAAGATACATATTCTATGGTCTGATGAATCTAACTTTTCAAATTCAGGTATTATGCATAAAAATTTTGCGATCAAATTAATTTAATTTGTACAATTTAGGAATGTGTAATAAGAAAAATCAACATTACTGGAGTAGAGGAAATCCTCTGAGAATAGATCCGTGCAATCCCCAGCACCGGTTTAGTTTAAATGTGTGGTGTGGATTAATGGGTAACTTATTCTAGGTCCCGTTTTCTATCATGGTACCTTAACTGGTGACCACTAGGTTGGGTTATTAACAGAAATTCTGGATGATCTTTTAGATGATGTGCCACTGCTTCATAGGCTCCGTATTTATTTACAACAGGATGGGGCACCAGCTCATACTTTCGCTAAAACTACTAATTTGTTAAATAATACCTTTCATCAAAAATGGATAGGAACCAACGCGCCTATTCATTGGCCTGCACGCTCTCTTGACTTGACACCTCTCGATTTTTATCTTTGGGGTTTTGTGAAGAATGAGGCTTACAAGCAGCGACATCCAAATGTGATGGAACTTGAAAATAGTATTAAGCAAACGTTAAATAATATTTCTGGTCGAACTATTAGAAAAGCCACATAAGGCGTTATTGCGAGAGCCGAGAAATGCAGTGAACAACACGGCAATGTCTACGAGAATTTGTTAACTTAGGCAAAATTTTGTAATACAAGAGGAACATTATTTGATTATTGTGTTTGTAGTTTTTATTCTACTGTTAATGTAATACTTTATTATGATTTTCCAACGCCTACATAAAATTACATGTTAATATTTTTTTAAACTTTGAACGCTTCTCATTTGTTTATTTTTACGTTAAGAATAGTTATGTACTGGACATTTTTTGTTCAAAATATTGTGATGATCCAAAATATGTACAAATAATACAGGGCTTCCATTTAAAATAATTATAAATTGCGAAATTTCTCGGGAATGCGTTATTCAATTGTTTGTTCAAGAACTCCATAGTAATCAGCGTTAAAAACACAAAAAATTGCTCATTTAACTAAAATCGTAGCTACAGAAATAACTAAGATAGCAATAGTGCACAGATAACTTTGGGCACCCTGTATATGTATATATGTATACTATGATGTACAAGTTAAAAATTTTTTCAATCACAGAGCTATTGTCAATGATCTGATGAAAGCGAGATTTCAGGTGATCATTAAGATGTACTTCTACGTCTTGATGAAGCTATTTAGTAAAAAAATGCAGTGTTGAATGCAATGAATGTGTTGAAAGCAGCACCGAAGATGACATTAACACTGTTGTTTTCAAAACGTTTTATTTACCTAAGTAATAAGTTTTTTTCCGATTAGATAGGCTTCATCAAAGTAGGCTAAAGTCGCCCATATTGAACCAAAATTTATAGAAACAACTGTAACTTTCCGTAAAATTAAAACAAGTAGCTGAAATTGTGGAAAAATGTTTATTGAATATTTAAGAAAATAATGTGGATGATAAACGAGGATTATAAAAAAGGAACTAATAAATATTAATTACAATAGTTGTAGTTGCAAATGGTTCAATTTCAGAAACGAGTTGCCTAAGTTGAACCACTGGTTTCCTTAAATGAAATTGGTATAGAAACATATCGTAAATTGTATTAATTGTTTGTAAACTGTATTATGTGAACTGATATTACTAAGTTCAAATAAAGAGTAAAACAAAATTGAGACATATAATAATTATTATGGGACGCATACTCACAAACAAATTTCTTTTGCTTTAGGCCTACACTCACACATTCACAGTGAAATCACGTCTTGCATCGCATGCATTGAATCATATCCTTATAGTCTATCATTGAACACTTTTATAGAACTATCAATTAGCTTCTGCACTCCTTGGCTGAGAAACAACTATTGGCCTAGATGCCGCACGGATATTTCATCAGTTCAATTTAAGAAACTAGACTCGGTTCAATTTGAGCAATCTAACAAAAATTAGAAACAGAATCTAAAAATTGAAAACAAACAGCGCATACGAAATTATTAATGGTATTAGACGTAACCTAAAATCTGTACTTCTTTATGAACTAATTGAATTTTACCTACTTTTGCAAGGTAGTTTATATTTGCTTAAACAAAAACACAAAATATTGCATGTAAACATGTGGAAAACTTTCTTTAGTGATAACACGAGTCGTTGATCCACTCTGTGTGTGATATTTGGCACCTTTATGGTATTCACTCATACACTTTCGAGATCTCATATGTAGCTGGCTCTTACCGTGTTGCAATATTATAAAATTAAAGTGGTTCAATTTGGGAGTCGGTTCAATATGGGCGACTTTACCCTATATCTTATACATAAATATTAGACACGCAACGAATATTCGGCTACTATTCGGTATTCGGCTACTTTTATCGTATTTGGCCGAATATAATAATAACGCAATGCACGAATTGTTTAGGGTTCGAATCCCGACAGATGATTTTTTTTATTTTTAATTGAAAAGCGAAACATAATAGCACTCGATCAGTCTTGTTATTATAAAAATCATTGTTGTTGAATATAAAAAAATAAGAAAACAAAATTGATCTGTAGAGATTCGAACCCTAAAGAATCTGTGCATTGCGTTATTAAGCCGTTGTGTAAACCCTTGCGCCACGGCCGCTTGCGGTTCTGTCATATGTTATATGTTATGTTATTAGAAATTCATGTGCAAGAGATTTAAAAATAATAATTTTCTGGGTGTATTAAAATGCCTTTCTTTGTACTATGATTGTGGAAATGTGCATCGTTAGCCCAGTTAAAATATGTGGCATTTAAATTTGGGTGAAGTAGTATTAGGGAGATAATATTCACCGAAAACCGATTGTATGTATTCCTCCTATGTCCCGCTCGGCCGTGGAAACCCTGTATACTACTCCACCTATTCGGAACAAAATATTTACGGCAGGTGTTTCTCTGTCGATACGTGTCCGGATACGTCTGCATCCAGCGTACATACATATAATAGCCTAGAATACGTACTATCGCCGCCAAAAGTAGCGAATCAAACTGCAATAAAATGCGTCTATTATAGGCTTTCGGTCCTGAATCGTTTATTCAGGTAAAATAACTGGGCAGTTGTACCAAGCCGTATATCTGCAGGCTAAAGGGCAACGAGCATTTAAATGAATTTAAAGGAAGCCAGTTATGAATATATTGGAAATAAATATGATGTACTAAACTAAGGTAGAACGTAGCCAAATTAATTGAAGAAAAAGAAATATTAGGATAAATTTCTCTTGCAAAATATGATTCAAACAATAATTGCAAAAATTATAAAATTGTAGAATAGGACGTGTAACTATGGAACGACTTTTATATTATTTTATTGATATATTCGCCTAATATTTTAATTCAAACAGCGCAAAATATACAATGTGTCTGATAGCAAAATGTCAATTATTTCTAAGAACTTTGTGGGATTTGAACAATGTTCGTAATTAAATATATATTTACAATTTGCCGACATTGACGGTACAAAATTCGTTGAAGAACAAGAACATAAGAAGTTTTAGTCGGTTCAATAAATACTGCACTTGCATTAATTTAAAAGACATTAGGAATTTAATGGGATTCGTAGTAAATTTCTTTAAATATGATTAAAATCGTTTCTTAATACCGCTTTCCAAACAATTCTTTGTTTTCTATAAATAAAATTGTATTACTACATATATTAAGAAGCGTATGATTTAAAATATGCAAGTGTAAAACATCCATGCTTTACGCACATATAATTTACTATCAAGAAACAGAAAAGGGTGCTTGTGTTTACGAAATCTATTTAATAATTCTAGTAGGCACTTATTTATAATATAAAGTAAATGCAACTATGGCAAATGATATTATATAAATAGCTTTGCATTTCTTGCAAATCCTCCTGCGTCAAATTTACGTACTAGGTAGGTATCCGTCTCTAATTACAGTCGCCCAGTGCGATTAGTCGGATGTTACGCAGGTAAACGAAAGGTCATATCGCTTGAAGTCTGATTCGCTACTTTTGGCGGCGATGGTACTTACAGTATACACGCATATTTGTTCGATCTGCGCATTTACGGATATTATTGAAGAAATTAATTAAATTTTATGTAGTGTTTAACATGAATTTGTGCTATTTTTGAAGATCTTGCTAATGGTGTTACTGTTGTAAGTCTTCCTTTGTTGCATAGTGTGTAATTAGCGTGGTAAATCTCTGCTATCGTCGGAACATATATTTTACCTTTTTAAATTGCACGTTTTTTATGTTTAAGTATTTTGTGCTTTTTCGTGTACTTACTTTCTTATGGCTGGAAAGAGATTTATACATACACCGTTATTTGTAAATTTGTAACATATTTCACCTTTATCTCCATTTGTTTTGAGGTGTGTACCAGTTTATTTACCTTCATTCTCTGTTTTTCGCACTCAATATATTATAAAGTGGTAAAATGGCTCCGTTTGTTTATCTTTTATGTAATAAATGCAACAGCAACCTGACACAGTGTTGTGATGGATGTAAGAACTACTTACACGTGTCCTGTGCTCAAATTGATATGGATGATGCTAAGAGGATTACGCGCCTAAGAGCTAATGGAGTACACGTTTTTGTGATTCTTGCAATAAGTCAATTGACTAGTTTATGGAACTAAAATTAATGCTTAAAACAATCGAAACACGTCTGGCCAGTCTTGAAGCGCAACCTAGCGGCTTATCTGAGTTTTTTGAAAATGTAGTCCGTGAAACCCAGGATTGTATTCAGTGTGACAAAAACGTGATTGTCTAAGGCGTTCCGGAGAAAGATTCGGAAACTGATGACTGTCAAAGGTTTATTAGAGTCTGGATATTATAGACGTTTATTTCGCCAACATTATGAGTCTTGGTGATGCTGCCAGTAAATATCACGTTCTACTCGAGTCGGCTTGAACAATCCATTTATTGTTCGTGACATTTTGAGGAATATGTTGACCTGATCGCAGATATTTCAAGTTCAGAATTCTTTCCACAAAGCTATTCTGTAGTAAGATGCGATCGAGGCTTTGAATCATATGGACTTACTTGAGGCGGCGTTCTTCTCTGTAGAGATTGCTTTTCGCTTAAGCACACTGATACCACTATATTACGTTCTAGGTTATTACATATAGCAATAGGCTGTAAATGTATATTTCATTTTGATTATGTTTATGTGTTTGGTGTTTATGCTCCAGAGTCACCTACTGCCGATGAAATTGAAATACTGCCAAGTTTTTTTATACATCATTATCCTACATATGAGAAGCTAATTATCATGGGTGATTTTAACATGCCAGAGTTTACTGTAGGTAGTAATTCCAGCTAGGTCATTACCCTTGATAACTTTTGTGATTTGCTTAATTTAAGACATATCATACTGCTACTGGGGCTATTATTCTAAGTAGTATTCCAAAGAGACTATTACCAATATTAAGCCGTTTTGGTGAAGAGCCAAAATCAAACCGCATGTATAGACATCTTTCAAATGTCCCATATGCTATACCCAGGGATCTATCCATCTTTTGGTCTTGTTCTACATGGCGCTAAAATGGCAGAAGAATAGATTAACTACCAGACCTGATAAAATACCGAGCCTTTTTATTAAAAGATTGCCGTTTCGTTTTGTCTAAGCCATTGCTCCATATATTCAACACAATACTACTTTCTTCCAAAAAGGCATTCCGGCTGATATATCTAATTATAGACCAGTTCAAAAGAATTACAGACCAGCTTCTTTATTATCTAATGTAGCCAAAGTCTTTGCAATGATATTGCGCATATACATACATACATACATACATACATATGTCCACTCATGGAAAGTAAAGATTGGACAGTTTCTATATAACAACGTATGTAAAGTGTCCAATCTTTACTTTCCATGAGTGTACATACATACGTACATGCCGCAATTTGTTTGTTTTCTGAAACGGTTTCTCTTCTGATAACCGTTATATTAAATTCTGGTGTTCCACATAGATCTAATCAAAACCAAAGAGAACCTCTTTGGTTTTGCTTTTTATTAAGGCATTCCAGCTTGAATTAACAGCCAAATTTTAATGTTCGCTAATTATGTGAAAATATTTACATCAATCAAGTCGGATAATGATTACGTATTTCTTCAGAATAATTTGGAACGAATTTGTCGCTGGTGTGATGAAAATAGATTGGTACTGAATGTTTCCAAATGTAATGCGATGAGCTTTAAAAAAAAATATCCTGTTTGGCATTATAATTATAGTATGGTTCACACTTCTAGGATACTTTTAATACTGTCATTTGGCTCATATGAATGACATTGTTTCTTCGACCACTAAGATGCTGGGCTTTATTTTATATACTACATAGCGATTTATTAATATTGTCGCTTTGAAAGCAATGCACTTTGATGTTGTTTCATCGAAGCTTGAGTATGTGTCAGTTATCAGGACTCCAATTTATGATGTATACGAAAAAGCTGTGGAGACCGTGCATAGAAGATTTTTAAAACACTTGTGCTACAGCAGTTTCCACACGATACTTTGCTTCGAGCATTTCCTATTCCTTCATTAAAAACTCGACAAATTGTTTCTGCTTTATGTTTACTCCAGAAGTTGATACATTCCCAAGTTGACTCGCCCGATCTTCTCAGTGGGTTAAATTTTTGTACACCTCGTGTTACCGCACGAAACAGCATATTTCATTTGCTGGGGGTGCTGTTACATATGGAGGACGTACACATCTGCTACGTGAACAGCAGACAACGACAAATTGCCGATATATATACATATATTTATCCCTGTAAATGGTTTCTGTGATACTTTGCTTCAAGCTTTTTCCATTCCTTCATTGAAATCTTGACGCATTGTTTCTGGTTTATGTTTACTCCATAAGTTGATACATTACCAAATTGACTCGCCCGATCTTCACAATAGGTTAAATTTTTGTGTACCTCGCATTACCCTACGAACCCTACGCATACTTCATTTGCCACGGGCTCGCATAAATACACTGTTAAAGTCTCCAATTGTCGTTCTTATAGTACCTATATACACCGGTGGTCTGAGCAGATCCGGAATGCGGCATCAATAGAAAACTTATAAACTTAAAATATAGTCAGTAAACGTCATGTAAACGTTACGAGTACATTTAATGCTTTCCATATAGCGCTTTTGTTAACGGTAATATTTTATAACACCGGAAAGAAGTGACAAAATACAAACAAAACAAACACGTTAGCAAGTGTTTCAGGCAATATAGTATTGGCGGTATTTACAATCTTTTGCCGCAATTCTTCCCTCAACTTCTAAATTATTAGAGAAATTTCGACACACTAAAGCAAGGCCGTGCTTTTTTTAAATTCATTGCTGTTCCAAGCATGTGGCGGGTTGTCGCTAGTGATCAGCGGTACTGATATTTTCAGTATTGGCTATCGATACTTACGAATTTAGTAGTTATTGGCGCATGGTATCGATACTTTCAAATCGACATCGACGTACTACGATCTGAACTGCAGCAATCGATTTCAATAGAAATATTATTTTATTGATTTTAATATATTATGTGCCGTTATAATATTGTGATATCTTGTTTTCTTTTTAACAATTATAGCTATTGTCATGATGAGGACATTTTTTACCCATAATATCAAATCTAATAACACCCCAACATTACCATTATGATCGCTGTTTTCATTACTGCTATCATCACTATTACTACTAACTGTAGGTCACTGTAAGTGAACAATTGTCTATAGAACCAGCACTTACTGTTACTTTCTCAGCCTACATATTTGCGAAAAATTACAACTATTAAAGAGTGGCAAACTGTTTACTTCGTCAGATTGATTAGCTATTAACCAACTGCTGTAGCCATGACGATTGCAATACAACTGCATTTTATGCACCAGTATGGCAACTTTAAGAACCGTCTCTGGTTTGCATCAAATAAATGAAGAAGAAAATAAACACAGCAAAATTTAAAGTGGGGCATAGGTTGAGCTAAATATGAATTGCTCATATCCAAGTCAATTTAATTAAGACATTTTAATAGTACTGTTGCTGATAATATTTGTAACAGTTTGTATATCAAAATACTTTTGTAAAATACCATCTCTGTTTTTTTCTTTTCGTAGAAGAAGGCTAGAAAGGCTTTTGTAAAACAAACCATAATCTATAGTTTAATAATCTACTGGCATAGATAGCCCGAATAAAAATATGTAATTGTTGTTTAACACACTTTTTTAACGTTTCACACCGTCATGCATAGGTAATAAATACTGTATACGTCTGATTGCAGAAGACAAAACGCATCTATTGCTGTTGTTATGAAGGAAAAAAATATATTCATACTGAAATACTTAATTTTTTGTTGTTTTTGTAAAAACGTGCATGTTTGTAGTTAGTTCGGTAAAATTTGAGCATTTTCGCCGTTAATTTGTACAGTATTGTTAAATTTGTGAGCGAAAATTATTAAGGTATGTTGGTCTTAGAATGTAAAAATGTGTAATCTTTCCTTGTGCTATATGAGCAAAAGTTATTTCGATAAGGACTTACCATGATAAACTCTCCTTATAGGCTCAATTTGATGATAATGAAATGTCAACATGGTATTGTCACAATTATATTACGATTCATCATTGAATCTTATAATCGTAATGAAAATCTTGAAAATGTGGAATGGAGATAATTACTGTAGCTTGCCTGGTTGAATTTCAACAACAGTTTTCTGATTTTGTGTTCTTGGAAACTAACCAAGTGGTACGGAAGTGTGTGGGATTGTTTAGAGAAACACGTACCTAATGTTACGCAAAAGATGGTGGTGGTAGGCCAACAATCGGTACAGAGCAAACTGTTGAAAATGTTCGAGAAATTATTAACGCAGCACCTACAACAACTGCATTATGTGGTATATGCAGAAGAATTTTAAGGAGAGACACTGTCTCTCTATTTCCTTATAACATGCAGCCGTATCATGAACATGTTACAACAACATCTTAGAACCCTTCATAAACCAACTGCACGAAGACGAGTTGCAACAGAGATATCCATTCCATCGCTTATTTACGACAATTTTTTGGCTATCGTTTGATGAGTTTACGGTGTGAACTAGAATTCGCGCCACAATCAACAGATTTGACTCTCATCATTTTTAAAATATCAGTTCACACATTTCTTGAGTAGCAAAACCCATTTGAAAATATGAAAAGGCGTGTAAATTTGCGTTTGCATGAGAATGGTGGCCATTTTCAACATCTCATGTAATAAATTGAAAATAAATCATGAATAAACCTATAGGTACAAAACATTACATTAAAAATAACTTCAACCTCGACAACATAAGTATTGTCACGATTTATTAGACAAGCTGATTAGCATATTACATATGCAGAATAAGTTCAATTACTGACGAAGAATTAAAAGCAAACGCTACGTTCAGAATTCGAAAGCAACCTTTTATCTGAATAATTTTTGCTCATGTGGTATTTATTTACCAATTTATAAGTTAACCGGTAATCTAAGTCTTGAGCAGAAGTAAAATTAACTTTTGTTCATGTTTGTATGTATATGTACTGTTTGAAGTTTTTGCGGTATTAGCAAACGATAAATAACTGACTGAGTTTGGAGTAATGTAAAGCAATTATATGTTAATATCCAACATAAAATTTACAAGCAAAGTTGTATTTTGAATGTACTAATAAATTATAGAAACTTATTGAGGCTGGCGTACTTGATCAATGTAAAATCGTTTAACAAGTTTAGTGAAAGATATTTTTTGAATACTGTGTCTCTGCGTAATCTATTAGCTGGGATGATTTAAAATGTGCCGCATTCAGTATTGTTATTATAGTTTATGGTAAATTACTATTTGTATTATAAATAAGTATGTTCGATTTTTTAATTTGAACTTAAGAAATTCTATATATAGTACATATCTATCACCGAGTAATACATACATATATTTATCGTTATAGTGTCTTCTTTTCAAGTATGAAGGTGTACACCAAATATATACATATGTATGCTATTCATTCCTGTAGTGTTATGCATGGCATCTTTATCTTACCTACACGATTTAATTCATTTTTTGTGTATTTTGAACTAACACATTAACAAGTGCTCGTAGATAAAATTCCACGTTATCTGCCTTTTTCGTTCGTTAGACACTGAGTTTTCATTAATGCAGTCTGAATTTTTAATTATCATCTAGTAGTAGTTAAACCCTATATATCTTCAAAATAATCTTCCTTTCAGAAATATTGATATAAAAGTGAATACAATTTGTTATACAACCTCTTCCCGGAACCCCATCACATTGTTCATAGAAATAGTTCAGAATGGTAGCTAACAATAT